>JBBYHM010000026.1:17777903-17982432 GCA_038381775.1 Adansonia rubrostipa
TAAGTTAAAAGTAATTAAATGAAAGAAAAGGGGTGGTGTTAACGAGTGCATTATTGAATGGATAAGTGGTGCTGTTTAATTTAGTTTTATAATGAGTTTGCATTAATTAATTGTCCATTCATGTATTTGTATATAGAGAGATGTAGGATTGGATCAAGTCCGCAAAACGAGTGGTACTTTTTCAGTCACAAAGACAAGAAATATCCAACAGGGTCAAGGACGAATAGGGCAACAAATGCAGGATTTTGGAAAGCAACAGGGAGAGACAAGTGCATTAGGAGCAGCTACAAGAAGATTGGTATGAGGAAAACCCTTGTTTTCTACAGAGGAAGAGCTCCCCATGGCCAAAAGACTGACTGGATCATGCATGAATACAGGCTTGAAGACGGCGACGATCCCCAAGGAAACCCCACTGTTAGTAACTTAATACGCTCTCATCTCATCTCATGTACCATTCACATTTATAAAAATATATATATATATATATATATATATATATGTTAAAAGAAGAAGAAGAAGAAGAAGAATAAAAGTTGATGATTTTACTTATCATAATCAAGAATTTGCTTACATGTTTGTAGGAAGATGGGTGGGTTGTATGCAGGGTGTTCAAGAAGAAGAATCTCTTCAAAGTTGGTAACGATGGAGGGTCAAGTATTCACTCATCAGATAAACTGAATGTGAATAATACCAATTCAAGCACCACTCAAGCTCAAGCTCTGTCTTTCATTAACAGAAATGACCAATACCCAGTGCGTCTTCAACAAAACCACAACATTACTCAACAAAACTTTGAATTAAACAAGGCTGAACTAGCCCTTCACTATCCTGACATGCCAACCCCAACCCCTCAATATTCTCTTTTCCATCCCCAAACCCAAACCCTAGTTCAAATCCACAAATCTATGAGCTACGAGTACCCAGCGGCGGTGCCTCTCCCTGCGGAGGCTCACCCTGTCATGGTCAAACAACTGATGTCAAACCCTAGGGATTGTGAGAGTGGCAATGAAAGTGTCAGGTATCAGGCTTGTGAGACAGGTCTAGAGGTTGGGACGTGTGAACCAACACAACAAATGCAGCAGGGTGTGGGTGTAGGTGGAAGAGATGATGATGGGATGAATGAATGGACTATGCTGGATCGGCTGGAAATCACATCCCATACAGGCATAGGAATCGGAATAGGAGGAGGAGGAGGACATGAAGATGCTTCCAAAGGGCCCGGCCCTGGGGTGAGGTTTGAGGACAGTACTACAAATGTTTCCTCCGTCTCCGAGCATCCAATCAACCACCTTTCACTACGAGGAGAGATGGATTTTTGGGGCTATGGGAAATAGTGGTGAGCATTTTTGGATTTGATTGGATTGCACACAAAACTACTTTGATAGTAATAATATAGTAATTTAACGGGCTGATTTTTTATTTTATTTTATATTGTGGAGCTTCACTTTCTTTACAATTAAAGATTTCAAACTTATCACGCAATTGTACTTTATATGGAGACTTAATGATTAATTGATGGTTTTCTTAGTGTCTAATGCCTGCATATTTATGTTTGACACTTTTACAAAGTGTGTTATTTGCTCTGTTTAACAATTCAACGTTCAAAAATTAGTTGCACTTGCAAATATAAAAAAAGACTCATTTTGAAATAAATGATTCATTAATTATAAGAATATTAAAAAAAAAATACCGGTTTTTTATCCCAGAAAATCAAAGAAAATACTCATTTTCAAATATAAAAAAGGAGGAAAGTAAAATAATTGCACTTGCAGTTTTTTAAGGAGAAAAAATAGGAACTAGGTTTAAAAATAAGGTGGCCAATGGGCTAGTTTGGATGGGATTGAATCGGTTATTTTCATATTCGAGTCATTTGAGTTCGAATTCTTTTCAAGTTCAGACCATTTTAGATAAGGGCTTTTTTGTGTTTGGATCGGTTCGGGTTTAAGTCAAGCCTAGCAAATTAAAACAATTTTAAAATTTTATAAGATATAAATATATATTAATTTCAAATGTAATAATTAATTTTACTTTTTACTGGTAAAAGATACAAATTAAATTTGTAAATTATTAAATACTTCAATAAATATATAATTATATAATAATTTTTTATACATTAAGTATCAATATTTTGTATTTGAATGTTGTCTATTATTTTTAGCACAATATCCTTTAAGTTAAAATAAGAAGGTAAATATACACATTCAAAAAAGAATTTGTACATCATTCATTGATTATTTTACAATGATTATATACTTATATAATTCTAAGTTAATCCTTGTCGAGTTACCTTTCAAATGGTATCTCATTTGCCACTAGAAACCTTTGAATCAGTACAAAATGAATTTGAGATGGCGAACAACGTGCTGTTGTCCCCTATTTTTAGCACTAATCAAAATTAATGAATTTTCCCGAATAACCTTTTTGAAGCATATGAATGCCTTGAAATGAGTTCAATTAATTTGCCAACAAAGTCATGTTTCATAATACAAGTCCTACCAGGCTTGAATCAAGGCCCAATAACTTTCCAAAATTAACTTTTTCTCTCATTCAAATTATCAATTTTGATTTAATATTTACATTTTTACCAAAAAAAACTCCAAAAACATTCTTCTTTCCCAAAATTACTCAAAACTTTCTTTACGGGGATACTTTAACCTTATTTTTTTGAAGGGAAACCTGCTTTGCAAAACTTCATTCAACAATCCAAAATTTTCTCTCTCCCAGATCATCCTAGACTTTTCACCTAAAACTTCCATTTTCATGCCTTTTGTGACCAACGAGTCCAAACACATTTCAAAATTGTCATTTTGGTTATTTCTCAATGAGCAAGGAAAACTACAAGATACGTCCCAATTATTGCTCTTTCTTTGCTCTGTGTGTTATTTTTACACGTTATTTGTTATATTTCTCTTCGCTTTACTAACCATATCTTTTCTTGATGATAATTTTGCATCCATGCAATAAAAATCAAATTTCATAAAATCAAGGCAATGTTTTATGTTAGTTTTCCTCTAATGCTCAACATAGAATATCCTTTCTAAATTAATCTAAAAATTATTTTACCAAAATGTCTATGTTTCTCTTCCTTTCTGGGCTACATAGAGAAACATAAATCTATTATTAAAAGACTAGATTTAATATTTCTAAAATTGCACCATAAGAAGACGATTACATATAAATAATGAATACATATATAAAAATCAAGATAATTTATGGCTAGATGGTATTGATTTAAGGCATCGTGGGGTGCTAATCCTTCCTCATGCATAATGGATTCTTAGAGACTTTTAAACAAACTCTGGTATGCACAGACCATTAAATTAGTATATTAAGTATCGTAACTCAAAACTATCGATTTTAATAGCGTCTGATCACTTCTTACCCAAAATGATCGATGGTGACTGCAAGTTTTGGCCACTTTGTGGTAGCCATCCAACCAGTTGTATGAGCAATTCATCCCTATAAGAAGTCTTTGGGTATACAAAATTTTATAAATAATATATAAGTATAACAGTGAAAACATAACAATAAAGATAATGAGACTCCCTCAACAGGATCGTCTTACATGATCTTAACTAATCTTTAAGATCAAGAAACCTAAAGATCTATTCTAAACTCAAACATCCTTAATCTTGATAAGTCTTTCAAACAACTCTATGACCCAATTATCAAATTCATCAAGCTCAGTTGTTGTAAATGAAAGCTATCCAAGTGTCTAGCATCTAATGGTTATCCATAAAAGTGACCCAAAAAACCTTCATTAAGGAAGAGACTTTGTTACTAAGAGCCATACTAATAGCTTAAGTTTCAATAAGCCTTCCCTTATGCTTAAAAGATCTTGATTCAAGAAAAAAACAGAGGAGAAACTGATTTTTCTCCAAGAAAAACATGGATTACACAATCCCTCCCTAAGAAAGTTGAGCAAAAATGCAAAAATAGATTTTAAAGGTTTCTCGGCCAATTTTCTAATCCCTATCTCTTTTGGGTGGGATGACAATCATAAGGCAATATATCTAGGGTCTAAATTTTAATTTTTGAGAAACTATAATTTTGCCCTTGGTCTATATTAACTTATTGAAATTAGGCTTAAGTAACCATTACTTATATTAGAGATATAAACCTGTTTCAATTTAATTTCTACTAATCACCCTCACGTCTGTGACCTATTAGGCCCCGATTATATTGGAAATAAAAATAAAATATCCTAATTAATAATATTTTATATTTATAGAATATGATTGGCATCTAGCAATGAATCATGGCCACCCAACATGCAAGGAGTGTCAAGATAGTTTTGACAAGCCCTTCAGTGTTCAATATCTTAATGTAATAAATATCCTTTCATCATATATCCTAGATTTAGCAAGAGCATGGTTTAATGTCTACTTTTAGCTTATTCCATGTTAGTATGCAACCTCTATTGTTAACTCCATAATGAATATAGCCTTGGCTAAGGATTTCGAGTTAACACGAGCCAGGTACATGTGAGATATGTCCCTTTATATCACTTAGGTGATGATCCTCTCTCGACCACTTATTCATCTGCCATATGATTCATGTCATACCCAAAACCACCCTAACATAAGCATCTATTTATTGTGGACCTGTTCGTGATGGAATCAAAGCATGACACTCCTCATATGAGATGACCTACTGTCATAAGTCTAAGGATCACTTATACTACTAATACATGAGAGTATTTCTATAGACATGTGTCATAAGTCTAAGGATTAGCTATACTACTAACACATGAGAGTATTTCTATAGACATGAGTGAAATACCAGATGAAACTCTCATACCGGGTCTGTTTAATGAACTTGTTATCATTACAAGCACCTATATGATGTCCCTAAGTATCTTTATACTTCAACTTACGAGATCAAATGCGTGCATCCTATGCATAAAGGCTTAGATGTCTTTGTGCATTGTTAATGCCTTGTTTTGACAATAGGATGATTAAGAACATTCTCAGAAAGATAACTTTGATGCATAGAGATCTCATAATTTTAAATCTTTATAATTCCCTTGTAAGGCCAATGGGTTTCATTGGCTTTATCTATATAACATATTTATAACAATTATACAATTAAATCTTATGCATAAAGAAATAACTTTATAACATTAAATAAATATAATGTTTGATTGCATGAAATAACCAAATGATAATGCATTACAAGCCACAACGACTAGCTTGTAGGGATTACATTAACAATTTGATGGTTTGCCCCACTCCAATCGTGAGAAACATATTCTTTACACCCTCTCATGCTAAATTCAAATTCCCAATCAAGGGATATACCTTTTTGGAGTTAGTTGCATCATCCAAGTTGATCAGGCAATGGCGTGCAGCTATAGCTTCGTAACTCTACTGAGAAAAGTCAGGCTTGGTACTAGCTAATTTTATCCACTTCTCAATTTTCCTCAACTTTTGGTCATTATTTAGTTATAATCCTATTTTTTCATCCTCCTTGCACATAACACTTATTTGTTAATATATTATGTATACTCATTTTTTCATGTTTGTTAGGGTTTCATTCTACTTGAAAAATAAATATCATAGTTTTTTTAAAATGGTAAAAAAGAGTAAAACAAAAAGGTTCATTGTTTCCCCAACGCACATCATGCACCTGCATTTGTTTTAGACTCTCAGTCATATTTTCCTCGAAGAAAGATTAGCACTTTTTTTGGTTGGAAGTGAGCTATTATCCTTTGCGGTATCTTTTCTTTACCTTTGGGCTAGCAATATGTTCTAGGGTGTAAATTACTTATGCTCCCATAGTATTCTTTCTTCCATGTAGGCATAGGGAAATACATGCACCTTAATTGAACCCTTTCTACTAAGCCACTGATGAACCTAGGATTAGAATGCCTTGGTTGTCTTTATGGATGGAAAAGCAATCTGGAAATAGATTTAAAATCAACCTAACCCCTATAAGAACCAAACCATGTCAAACAATACTAAAGTCTACTAGAATAACTTAAAGAATAAGACACTAGAGGGGACACCTCTGTCGACGTTCCACGTGATTGACCATTACAAACTTCGAACGATTCAAAGGGCCAAAGCATGCTTGACTTAAAAAATATGATGATGTTCGACATGACGGAGGAAAGGACCATCAGATGAATCGCTCATCCGACTAGTCTTGGATGGCCACCACGAAGTGGCCATAAACTTGGAGTCACCACCGATCATTTTAAGTTAGGCATAATCGTATGCATATTAAAAAAAATACCAAAGATTCATTGTTTTAGGTTTGGGAGTTGGTTACATGTTGGGAAGGACTAGCACCTCCACAATGCCTGAAAATCAATACCATCTAACTATATCTTACTTGAATCTTGGTTTCCTTAGTCCATTTTTATCATTATTTAAATATAATTTCCACTAATGCATGAAATTTTGGGAAAGATACGAGTCCAGGTTTTAATGAAAATTTTATTACCTATGCGCCTAAGAAAGGTGAGAAACAGAAGGGTTTTTTATGAAAATGATCTCCGGATAAGTTTTTTTTTAAAAAATTAAATGTTTCATGCTCAGCACTGGAGAGATACCAATGCGAGATATCATTTTATGATTCTGAAAATGATTTTTAAGGCATGAATGCTCAAGGTCCCTACAAGAGGAAACGCATTAGTAAGTTAGGAAAAAAATAATAAATAAATCCACGCAAAAATAAATACACAAAATACATAAACAAGAAGGATGATCGAAATGTATCTCGTAGTTGCCTTTGATTATTGATGAGTAATCGAGACAACAATGTTGAGACTTAGTCGATTCAGCAAAAATTTGAAGAAAGAAAAAAGATTTCAATGACTCGGGATGTCCTAAAAAAAGTTTAAATTTTAGAAGAAATGTAAAAACTAGGGTTAAAGTATCCCCTCAGAAGAGTGGGGTTGGAGTATCCCCAAAAGGTGAAAATTTGATGTCATACTGAGGTAAAAATGGGGTTGGAGTATCCCCTCAGAGTAGTGGGGTTGGAATATCCCCAAAAAATAGAGGTTTGATATTGGATTTGAGTTAAAAGTAGAGTTGGAGTATACTCTCGAAATAGTGGGGTTGGAGTATCCCTGAAAATAGAAATCTTCAATGTTAAAAAGAATGGGTCATATTTGAGAAAAGAGAATCTTTAAAAATCAAAAGCCAAAATTTTGGCTAAAAGGTTCCTCTTTTGTTTAGCCTTGGTTCGAGTCTAAAGGGCTTAGGCTATGGGAATGAGCCGAGTAGATCATGAGGCATTTGAATGCTTCAATAAGACTGCTTCAAAAATTAGGTTAGAAACAAAGGATAGCGTTGAATTGTTTCTCTTTTTGAATTTATTTTGAGCTCATTCGGAGGTCCCCAAGGGTAAACGAGGTACTGTTGGAAAGGTAACTAAGTGAGGATTAATGTAAAAATATTCCAAAAATCCTAAAAAATCAGATCTTGGCAGAATTAATTTTTGAACTTCAGCCTATCTCGACACTAGCATCATATATAGGGTAAAGGTATGATGAACTTTGAAAAATCATTTTGGATTCATCCAGAATTTTTAAAATGTGAATAATACCTTTTCGAAAAAGGAATTTCATGAAAGTTTTTGAAAAAATATTCAAAGGATTCAAAACTATTATTTGTTAGGCCAAAACAGCCAAAATAGTAAACTACTCATTGGATCTAGGGGTTCTAGATAGCGAAGATTAAAAAACTCATAGCTATTTCATCCGAGATAATTCGAAGGTAAATAAGATATCATTGGAAAGGTAATTCGAAACCCTTCAAGGGAAAAATAACAATACTTTTTTGGATAAATCATATTTTATTTTTAAATAATTTTTCAAAGCCAGACCACTGTGTTACCAGAACAAAATGGGGGAGGTGTTTGGTATTTTTGGTTTTTCATTAGGTTGAGCTCGGGCCATGGATGTTCGAACATCTGTAACCAAGATGAGGGGTTGACATGGGCATCATGAGTTCATTCCACAGTCCCTGAGTAGTTTGGGATGATGAAACAACCCATTGACCATGCCATCATAAAGGTGTTTAGCTAAGGACCAAGGATTCATATTTTTTTTCAACTAAAAGATTTTATTTCATTTTTGAAAACCAGCATTCTTATACTCATTCTTCCATGAATCCAGAATTGAATGCTTGGTTTACCTCCAAGGTTGGAAAACCAACTTCATAAAAATCTTAAGCCCATGTTATTCTTCATGTACAGGAGATAGCATGTGCCTAACTTAGGGTTATTTTTTCTGAAATCAGGTTTTCTAGCATTCAAACAAGCATCTCAACACAAACAAAGTGCCATAAACATGATATAGAACATGGAGGACATGTATGCATAAAAAAAGAATACATGAGATGATAGATAGATGCATGAACATACTTAGGATGAACATGCTGAAAAAAAGCATTTTTATTTCATGGAACCTATTTAGCTGCTGGGAAATGTATGGGCATACTTATGACATGTTAAGATGCATGCTTTACATGAGATGTAGATGTGAATATGGAAGGAACATGGCAAGGTCACATGGATAAAGGCTGTTATGGTAATGAAAAAAATAAGGGGACAACATGTAGACATCAAGAAAAACATCAAGATCCTAAACTACCACAACCAAAGCAACAAAAATGCATGAAAGTCTTAGGGTGTCCATAAAAGCATAAAACGGGTTTGCTAAGATGATGTTAATGACAAAACAGAAAATATAAAAATTAAGGTAGAGGGGATATATCAAAAAGCTTGAACTTCCCTTTTTTTCGAAGCAGTGGCTATAGGCTTAATTTTTTTCTTTCTCCTTGCAATTATTTAGCAAGAAAAGGATAAAAAGAAGTAGCCTCTTAGTGGTATGGTTGATGGTGAGGCTTTTTAAGGATCAAAATGTGTGGAAAGTTGGATTTTTAAAGGTTTTCTAATGGTGTTTTGGGATAGCTACGGGAATAGAGTATGGAGGTCAGTGAAATAGTATTTTTGGAAGTGTTTTTGAGGCTGAGAATGGCTGATGGATTTTAGGAATGGCTCTGGGATTTTTTATTGGTGGAAGGCTTTTTTTGATAGCTTGGAGAGTTTTTTTTCTCTCTAAGGTAGCTGGTTTTTTTCTGAGGTAGCTTCTTCTAAGATCCCTTGTTCTCTTGGTTCAGCCCCTCTTTTTTAGATGACAATGCAAAAGGCCTCATTAATTTTTCTTTTACAATAGGGTATATCTTCAGCTACCATGTTCAGTTGACTTCTTTCTTATTGGTTCTGCCATGCTGATCAAGGGGGCAAAAAGGCTGTGAAAACCTGCAAGCTGGAGATATGCCTGCCACCTTCGTACACCCATATATTTTTTAAAAGTGACCTTTGTCATTAATTGTTTGGACTCCAAAATTTTGTTAGAATCCGTTAATGAACCCATAGTTAAGGTTTGCAATGTTATATGATAGTTCTTTGGTGCAAAAACATGTTTAAATCAGAGTTTGAATGGGTAATGCGAAAGCTAAAAGGTAGCTCAAAGTAGCTAAAATAGCCTGCATGTATCGATATATATCACTTTGTATCGATACTCAAGGCAAATTTTATGCATGAGTATCGATACAGGGATACTTGTATCGATACTAAGAGCATAAATTATTTCTAGTCTCGAGACTTTGAGACTTTTATCGATTCTCCATGGACTTGTATCGATACTCATGCTTGTGTATCGATACATTTTGCCAAAAATCACAATTTTAGCTATTGCTAAGACTTGTATCGATACAATCATGCTAGGAATCGATACCACACCTTAGGTATCGATACCAAACCCTCATGTATCGATACTACACATGGAACTTCAAAATTTTGGTAACGTGAAAACCTCGTGACAGTGTTTAAACACCTATATGACTTGTACACACCTTAGGTTCCTTGAGTTATCTTATCTTGGTCACAGAAAGAGGAAAATTACCTCATTTTTTAATTTTTCTTTAAAGAGGTCCACAAGCATTTTAGGTCTTCCCAAAAAACTATCATCGGGTGACACTTCGCCTGGAGATCGTCTCCCAACTTTATTTTTATTTTTTTGATTTTTCATCTTTTACCTAACTCCTAAGATACCAAAAATTGGTCTAAACAAAATAAGGTGTCTACAACTACCCCACTTTGACTATTGCTAAGCATTAGGAACAAGGCAAAGATAAATAGGCACCATTTTGTTTGGGTAGTGTATTAGGCTATTTTTTAAGTGGGAATGAAAAGGTGTCTTGCTCTTTAAGGACTAAAAGAAAAGAAGTGCCACTAGCTCATATGGGCTTAAAAGCAATAAAAAAGGCATCCTACTCTTTGAGGACTAAAATAAAGGGGGTGCCACCAGCTTGTGTAGGCTTAAAAGAAAAAGAAAAGGCATCCTGCTCTTTAAAGACTAAAATGAAAGTGGTGCCACCAGCTTGTATGGGCGTAAAAGAAAAAGAAAAGGTGTCCTGCTCTTCAAGGACTAAAACGAAAGGGGTACCATCAGCCTGTGTGGGCTTAAAAGAAAAAGAACATGCATCATGCTCTTTAAGAACTAAAATAAAAGAGGTGCCACCAGCTTGTGTGGGCTTAAAAGAAAAATAAGATACATCTTGCTCTTTAAGGACTAAAATAAAAAGGGTGCCACTAGCTTGTCTGGGCTTAAAAGAAAAAGCGTCTTGCTCTTTGAGGACTAGAATGAAAGAAAAAGTCTTACTCTTTGAGGACCAGAATAAAAGAAAAGGTCCTGCTCTTTGAGGATAAAGAAAGAAAACGTCCTGCTCTTTGAGGACAAAGAAAGGAAATGTCCTTCTATTTGAGGACAAAGAAAGAAAACGTCTTACTCTTTGAGGATAAGAAAGAAAATGTCATGCTCTTAGAGGACAAGCAAAAAAACATCCTACTCTTTGAGGACAAGAAAAAAAACGTCCTACTCTTTGAGGATAAGAAAAAAAAACATCCTGCTCTTTGAGGACAAGAAAGAAAAGGTCTTGCTCTCTTTAAGGATAAGAAAGAAAAGGTCTTACTATTTGAGGACAAGAAAAGAAAATGTCCTCCTCTTTGAGTACAAGAAAAAAATATTTTGCTCTTTGAAGACAAGAAAAAAAAATGTCCTAAGATTAGATACCTTTGTTGGATGATTTTTTATGAGCTTGTGATGTTAAAGGTACTTACCTAAGATTTTTTAAGGTTTTTGGAAATAAAAAGTCACACCTTGCGCTCTTTACTAGTTTGCCTTTTGTATGAGGATTGGTACATAAAAGATGTTAAATCATATAGAAGGCATGAGAATGCGTATGCGTGTTTAAATGATGCAAAAATGGCATTTCTAAAGGCATAATCCGTCAATTTTGAATCTTTCTCACATTTGATAAGGTGGCTTCTTGTCTCGATGATCAATTACGGTAATAAGAGGATTGTGAAATTGGATGATACATGTTGAAATGCTCCGGCTATAAAGAGCCTGTAGGCAAGCATGAATGGTGCTTCATTGCCAATTCTAACTCCAAAGAGCCTTTTTGACTATTCAAATATGTTAAGCCCTAGTTGCTTGGGTGCCAATCGAAATAGGATTTTAGCCTTTCTTCTTCATGATAGGCTTTTCTAGGGGCAGAGTTTGAACACTTCTCAGGATACAAAATCAAAGAAGGTGGGACCAACCATGGCCTTAAAGTTCATTTTTAGGTCTCTAGACCTAACAAAAATTTTCGCAAAGTTTAATCTTTCTAAGGAATGCTATGAAATCCTATTATTAGTTTTGTTCATTATCAAGCATTATCAATTAAATGATGAACATGATGCAACATGGAATGTAGGATTATGAAAAAGTTTTACGAGAAATCAAACAATTGTATCCCCATTCGATTGAAATCTTTTGAAATACAAAAGAATCAAAAGAAGCCTTCTTAGATGATTGGCTTTGATACTAATGACATGAATTTTCCATAGAGTACTTTCAGAGACTTTCTCTCGAGCAAATAATCCTTGCGGTGTTAGCCAAATCATAAGAAGATTCCTCAAGTTCCCCCATAGTGGGATAGAGGCTTCAAAGTTGGTTATTTATCATTTCCAAGTGCAAGTATAGATGAGGTTTGGTCAGCATAGAACAGATGGGTAAGTTATGATTTGGTGTCTTGGTCAGAGTTATGAATATGGAAAAGAATGGTTTTAGGTTGATGATGGTTTAGGCTTTACTTGGTTTGAATGGGTTTGGTTACTTAAGCTACCCTCTCGGGTTTTTGACTTAAGTTGGTTTTTTCTCTTTTTTTCCTTTATTTTTTTCTTTATTTTTTTTGAAGAATAGTAGGTGAAGGGCCAATAGAATGCCCTTTCGAGTTTTCATCCTAAAGTCCTATCAAACATAGTATTTTTTTATGGAATCAGAGTTCACAGGATTGGACAGGTCATTGCCATCCATTTCGGTTAAGATTAAAGCTCCTCTAGAGAATACACGCTTCACCACATATGGTCTTTCCCAATTTAGGGTCTATTTTCCATGAACATCTTTATGGATTAGGAGAATTTGCTTAAGCACCAAGTCACCTTCTTAGAACTGATGAGGATGAACCTTTTTGTCATAGGCTCTCATCATGCAGCTTTGATACATCTGCCCATGACAGATGGCTTTGATTCTCTTCTTTTTGATAAGATTAAATTGCTCAAATCGATCTTTAACCCATTTGATCTTTTCAAGTTATGATTTAATCAAGACTCTGAGTGATGTGATTTCTATCTCGATGGGTAGAATAGCTTCCATGCCATAGACTAAAGAAAATGGTGTAGCACCTGTAGAAGTTCATACGGTTGTGTAGTAAGCATGTAAAGCAAAAGGCAACTTTTCATGCCAATCTTTGTACGTCTCAGCCATCTTTTTGATTATCTTCTTGATATTCTTATTGGCTGCTTTCACTACCCCATTCATTTTTGGATGATATGGGATGGAATTTCTGTGCTAAATTTTGAACTAAGAACAGATTGCTCGCATCATTTTGTTTTTTAGGTTATGTGCATTATCAGTAATGATTTGTTTAGGAGGACCATATCTATAGATGATGTCCCGTTTCACAAATTTGCACATGATAAATCCGGTAACGTTGTCATAAGAAGCTGCCTCTACCCATTTGGTGAACTAATTGATAGCAACCAGGATGAAATGATGTCCATTGGAGGGCTTAGGGGTGATTAGTCCAATCATGTCCATGCCCTACATAGAAAATGGCTATGAGGCTATCATAACGTGCCATGGTACCGAAAGGACATGAATCTTGTCCGCATAGATTTAGCATTTGTGACATTTAAGGGCATAGTTGATGCAATCTCTTTTTAGAGTCAACTAGTAGTAGCCCAATTGCATGACTTGTTTCGCCATTCGGTGTCTATTAGCATGCATACCACAGATCCCTTCATGGACCTCCTTGAAGATTCTCTTGGCTTTTAAGGCATCCATGCACCGGAGTAATACCTAGTCCCAACTCTTCTTTAAAGCGCTCCGCTATCCAAAATGAAGTTTGCAGCCATTCTTTGTATGGTTCTTTTATCATTTCGATGGCATGATTAAGGTGTTGCAGATTTTTTATATACTGAAAGATGTCATGATACCAGGGCAAACCATCTTTTCTTTCCTTGATATTCTAGCAATATGCCGATGTTGAATGAATGCTCATTTGAATAGGGGTGCTGTCTGACACTTGATTGACCTTAAACATGGATGAAAGGTAGCTAAGGCATCGATAATTTGATTCTCTTCCTGAGGTAAATATCAAAAGCTAACATCATCAAATTCTTTTCTCAGTTCTAAGATTAAACTTTTATAATGAGTTAGTTTGGTGTCACATGTCTGCCATTCCCCTTTCAATTGGTAAATGACAAGAGCCGAGTCTCCAAATACTCGTAAGGTTTGGATACCCCTTTTGATGGCGGCTTGGAGTCCTATGATGCAAGCCTCATATTCAGCTATATTGTTAGTGTAGTCAAAGCTTAATCTCGAAGTGGAAGGATAATGCTTCCCTCTAGTGAGATTAAAATTGCCCTAATTCCATGCCCCAATACGTTTGAAGCACCATCAAAAAACATTTTCCCAAGTGAATCGCTATTGGTTGTATCTCCCACTTCAGATATGCACATTAGGTCTTCATTAGGGAATTGGAAGTCCAAAGGTTGATAATCATTCATTGCTCGACTAGCCAAGAAATCTACGATTGCGCTACCCTTAATGTCCTTTTGATTCACATATACAATATTGTATTCAAAAAGCAAAACTTACCCCCTAGCCAATCTCCCTGACAATGCAGGGGCTTCACATACGTATTTGACGGGATCCAGTTTGGCAATCAACCATGTGGTGTGATATAAAATATATTATCTTAACCTCTTGGCTATCCAGATAGAGCACAACATAGCTTTTCTACTATCGAGTAGTTATTTTCACATTCTGTGAACTTCTTACTTAAATAGTAGATAGCCTATTCTTTTTTTCCCAAATCATCATGCTGTCCTAATACACAGCACATCAAACTATCAAAAACTGATAGATATAAAATTAAAGGTCTGCCTAGGATTGGGGTACAAGTACTGAGGGCTTCAAAAGGTATTGCTTTACTTCATCGAAGGCTTCTTGACATTCTCCATTCCATTCTCTGGGTTTTTGTTTACGAAGTAGTCAAAAGATCAGGTCACATTTAGCAATCAATTGAGATATAAATCAGGCTATATAGTTTACTTTTCCCAAAAAACTTTTCACCTTTTTCGAGGTTTGAGGCAATGGAAAGCTTTGAATGGCCCTAACCTTGTTGGGGTCCACTTTTATTCCTTTTTCACTCATAATAAAGCCCAACAACTTGCTGGATGTGAGACCAAATCTGCACTTAGCAGGGTTTAACTTGAGCTAATATTTGTGAAGGTGTTTGAAGAGCTTTTGCAAGTCGACTACATGTTTATTCTCTCTAAGTAACTTGGTGATCATGTCATCCACATAAACTTCGACCTCTTTGTGCATAAGGTCATGAAGCAATGTCACCATTGCCCTTTGATAAGTTGCCGCAGCATTTTTGGGCCCGAAAGGTATCACTTTGTAGCAAAAAGTTCCCCACATAGTCACAAAGGTGGTTTTTTTTTATGTCTTCTGCTACCATTTTGATTTGGTTATATCCTGAAAATCCATCCATGACAGAAAAAAGTACATTTTTGGCAGTGTTGTCCACTAGGGTATCGATATAAGGCAAAGAAAAATTATCTTTTAGACTAGTTTGGTTCAAGTCCTTATAATCCACACACATTCACACCTTACTATCCTTTAAGGAACTGGGACTATGTTGGCCACCATTCAGGGTATTTGGCAACTTTGAGAAATCCTACTTTAAATTATTTCTTGACTTCTTCTTTGATCTTTAGCATCATCTTGAGCTTTATCCTCCTAAGCTTTTGCTGCATAGGTTTACACTCAGGTTTGAGAGAAAGTTTAGGGACTACGATGTCGGCATTCAACCTAGGCATATCCTGGTAAGATCAGGCAAACACGTCTCGATACTCTTGGAGAAGGCTTATCAAATAGTTTCGGGTTGATGGTTTTATAGAGGTTCTAATTTTGACTTTCTTCTAGTCTTCTTTTGTCCCAAGGTTTATGGTTTTGGTAGGTTCTTTATGAGGTAAAATTTATTTTTCTTCTTGTTCAATTAGTCTGAGTAGATCTGGGGGTACAGGGTCATCCTTGGAATCTTCTTCATACTCAACCTCACCAGCATAGATTACTTTCTTAAAGCCAATTTCTTGAGTCTCACTACGAACATTCATGTTATCTTTATCCCAATACCTAAAAGTATGAAAAAGAACAATATAAGCAAAAAAGATATGTAGAGGGAGGCAAAAATGGACACAATGAATGACATGTACAATGCGCTATCATTTTCATTGATAATACTTAATGAAAGTTGCCCATACAAAGGATCCCATAATGCTCTTAGCGAAAGCATGTGGGTTTAGTTCATGGCATTACTTTGAAAGAGTTTTGAATAATATAGGGATTTCTTCCTCAGTCCAAACACTTGGAATAAACTCTGAAAGACATAATTAGTCTCTTCACCCATTGCTGTTGGCTCTTCAATTGCATTGATAGAGAAATCCTTAAAAGTCTTCCCTAACACAAACATGATGTTTGTCGAGCTAGTGTTAACATGTCCACTTGAGTGAAAGTTCTTATGCAATGGCGAAAATGCCCTAGGTTCATGCCCTATGTCTTGTCGCAACAAATGTGCTATTCTTTTCTCCTGATTCCTCTAAGCTTGCTTCTTTTTCTATTGTGCATTGGGCTTAAACCCCAATCCTTTCTTATCAATCTAATGGGTCACCTTTAGAGCTTTAGCAACTCTTTAGAGGCATCTTCTATGCCCTTTTTCGGCTTGAGCACTTTTGTTGACTATTAGTTTTAAGCCTATTTGTATGCTTCTTGACAGATGAGGCTTAATTATGGGCAACCCCTCCTTAACATAGGTGGCATTGATGAACTCAAATGATTGAAAAAAGGGTTCTAGAGTGCCCTCATTAGGTTCAACATATAGGGTATCGATCGAGATAGCAATAATAATATCTTTTTTTCCACTAATACTGACAACTTTGTTTGCAACGACAAACTTCAATTTTTGGTGCATGATGATGGAACTGTTCCCGCAGAATGGATCCATGGCCTTCCCAAAAGGCAATATATGATGGGGCAATGTCCATCACATGAAAGTCAACCTCATAAGTACATAGGCCTATTCGAAGTGGGATAATAATGTTCCCTACAATGTTTCTATAGGTTCCATCAAACTCTCGCATAACTATGCGACTATTTCGAATGTGAGACACATCAATAGGGAGCTTATTCAGGCATGACATAGGCATTACATTCAAAGCTGACCCATTATCAATGAGCACCCTGGCCAATATGCTTCCTTTACAGTATGTGGTGATGTGAAAGGCTTTATGATTCCCTCTTCCTCCTTGTAGAATCTCGTCATCACTAAAGGATATGTAATTGTCAACCATGATATTGTTCACTAGATGATCTAACTGGCCTATAGATATATCAGGAGAGACATAAGCCTCGTTCAAAACTTTCAGGTGTGTATTTTTATAAGTTTTAGAGTTTAACAAAAGTGACAGCATGAATATTTTGGCAAGTTGCTTATTTAGCTAATTCATGATACTGTATTCACTATGTTTGATGAACTTAGAAAACTTCATTGCTTCTTTCTCACTGATCGATTCCTTAGTGACTTTTGAATCTGACCCTTTAGTTACAGACTTATGTGTTTAAAGATTCTAGTTAGTATCTTCTTAATAAGCATTATCTCTTAAGGCTAGTGGCGCATAACACCTACCACTCCGAGTCAAGTGGCTTACCCTCGAAAGATTAATATTTGAGGCTAGTTGACTCGATTCCTTGATAATTAAGGTTTTACTCTTATAGTTCTAGGGAATAGCCTTATTGTCTTCTTAGGGGAATGGAGATGGTAATTGAATAACCGTCCTTGGTGCAGATGGGGTAAGAGTGACCTGAGGACACAGTCGATTACTATACAAGATCAGTGGTCTTCTGATGCCATAGGAGGGATTGTCCTATCCTCTTCTATGGCGTTGATAGATGAAAATGCCTCTACGATTTGAATAGTCAAAGTTTACTTCTCATCATAAAATTCGATGATGCCTTCCTTCATTATTCTTTGGACCATGGCATGAAACTCTTTGCATATCTGAAGGGTTTGACCATATACTATATGGAAATTACAAAAGTTATCTACTTTTTCCTCTTTCTTTTTAACCCTATTAACTAATTTGGCCTTTACCAGAATATGCCAAACTATGCTCATTGGCGTTCTCAGCTCTTCCACATTTTTCACGATCTTGTAATTTTGCTTAACAATGAACCTTTCTAGGTTTACGTCTATACGGGTTTGAGATGAACTGGCTCCTTTGTCGAACCTTGACTTTCGTGTTGTTTCAACTTTTCCTTTCCTCTTGCCCTTACCTGATTCTCTTTTCAAAGCCTTATCCATCATCCCACAAAGTATGACTATATCCATAAAGCTTTTAAGGGTTCTTTTTACCACTTCATCATAGTACGGTGACTATAGTGTGCCAATGAAGTTAACGATCATTTCCTTCTCCATCAATAGTGGTTGAACTCGGGTAGCCTTTTCATCCACCTAGAGGCATAATGCTTAAAGCTTTCATTTAGTTGCCTCCTATACTCATAAGATAAAGGCAAATCAGGATGCCATCATCATTTGCTTCCTCCTTTTCGATGATGTTAACAGATGGATATGTCAGTTCATGACACTCCTCATAGAATTCTATCTCGGATCTGTCCATTATTCCTTGGACTATTTTCAGGAATGATGAACATTGCTGTAAATCATGCTCTTGAGCATAGTAGTAGCAAGAGGATTCCGTGAATTCCTCTCTTGGGTTCGCTGTCCTAACCTCTTTGAATGCTTGCCACACTCTACTCGTTGGCATCTTGACCTCTCTAACATGTCTTTTGATCTAACAGCCTCTTTCATTAATCATGACATTTACCCTCGATTAAGTGTGATTAGAAAGTGGGTTGGCCCCAACATTTGGTCTGGGCTCTTATTCTATTTTGATTATGCCTCTTTTCAGTAGGCCTTGCACCTTTCTCTTGAATAAGATGCAGTTCTCAATTGAGTGTCCCTATGCTCAAGCATGGTATTCACGGTAAGCATTCTCATCATACCAGTTGGGGTATGGTGGAGATTTCGAGTCTAAGAACACTGGGCCAACCAATCAGCCGACTAATAGGCGATTGTAAATCTCTTTATATCAGTATGGTAAAAGGTTAAAATGTTCCCTTTTTTAGGGTGCTTGATGATTACTTGGGGCTCTGACATTATTTGTGCTATGAGGTTGCATGCTTGGAAGAGTGTTTTGAGCAGAATTTGGTGTGAGGGTGACTATTGGAGTAACCCCAGTAGAATGAGCTGTTAGTGTCATTTGGTAGGGGCTAAAATGCAGATACAACATACTTAGGGCATATACCTCTTAAGTTGAGCCTGGATTTTGAGGGAACTTTATGGTACCATGACTAATAGCGCTTACTTCTTTTTCCTTTCCTTTACTTGTTGGTTTTTTAAATGACCCGGATGATTCTCCCGTAGATATTTTCCCACTTTGAATGGTATTATCAATCATCTCCCCTGATATGACCATATCAATAAAATTCTTTATGGCATTTCCCACTAACTTCTCATAGTAAAGAGCTTTCAAAGTGCCAACGAACATAACTATCATTTTTTTTCAATTAACGAAGGCTAAACCTGAGCTACCTCCTCACTCCATCTTTGGGTGTACACCCTAAAACCCTTAAAGGCTTTCTTCTCCATGTTCATGAGGGAGAGGTGATCTGGGGCTGTATCAGATACGTGCTTATATTGGTCAAAGAATGCACAAACCAAATCTATCCATGTTTGAATTCTTGTAAGGTCTAGCCCTATGTACCATTGAAGAGCTGCCCCAACTAAAATGTCCTGAAAGTAATGGATTAGCAATTTTTAATTTTTCTCATACCTGGTCATCTTACAACAATACATCCAAAAGTGGGTAGTGGGATCTATGGTCCCATTATATTTTTTAAACTCTGGTACCTTGAATTTGTGCGAAATGACAAGACTAGAGACCAGTCCTAGAGCTTTTGCGTCTACAATTCTAAATTTATCCCTTCCATCAACAACTCAAAGACATTTCTCTAAAGATTGGTATTTGTTTAAGTCTTCATTATTTTTTGAAGACCTTTTTGCCCTTTCTTATTCTGCTTGTTCATCAAGATCTGATATTATAGGTATAGCAGGTGAAAAGCCTTAAACTAAATATGGTGATGTTGTAGGATTGAGATAAATGAATGGTTGAGTCGATGGAATTCTTATTATCGGGGGATACTATTCATGCAAAGCTACTTCATGCATATCAGTAGCCTCGGTACCACCATTCAAATTACACCCAAGGTTAGCCAATCCTTTGCCAGCGTCGATGGTGCTCGTTTCTCCCTTATCCTTTAAAGCTTCAGACAATAGTTTTGTCAATTTCGCCATTTGAGATTGAAGTTCTTTATTCCTACGGGCTGGTTATTCTTTAGATTTCTATACATGAGTTCTCATCGCTTAATGCGAGATTGATGATCATTCTATATGGCTTTACGATGGACATGAGTGTTGTAGCGATGGCAAGCTAAAGATTTCGTGTTTTGGGACAGCTTCACTTTAGATTATTGATGGATTAGACCTTTAGAATGTGTCATGACATGACATGAAGATGGATATGAATTCATGAAGCAGAAAAAGAATTATGTTATTGATGCAAAGTAGAAAAAGAATAATTATCATTCATGCAAATGCAAGAGGGACGATTGGATTAGGAAATAGCTCCACCAATAGCGTCTTTCATTAAAGTAACCAAAGTCTTGAATACATATGATTACATTCGAAAATGTCTGGCATGATTACATTGTTTAGTCACATGTTCTAAGAAATACAGTATTTCTTGTTCGTGAGCTCCAGTGGTAAGATGCTATATGCTAGAGATCGAGCTGTATCCATCATATATTCAGCCTCTAACTGAGCTATCTGAATTTGTTCAGTGAGATGGCGATGATGAGTCTGATAATTTTAGCGGGCCTGATAAACTATTTGTTACCATTCTTACTTACGTCATTCAGAAGCTTGTACTAATTCATCCATCTGATTTTAGCGAGCTTGTAAGGACTGCCCCTAAGCCTTGAAGCCTGACTTTTAATGTCTCATTCTCGACCTGATTCACTCTCAAATCTTAAACTCAATCTTCTAACCATGCATTTCTCTTTTGATAAGTCGATGCGAGGGTTGAACTCTGACAAGCTTCTCTTTATTGTCTTTAGCAGCTTTTTTCCACTGATGTAGATCTTTTTCGAGGGTGGCAATTTTTGTTCTCCATTCGATTGAAAACTTGCCTTGGCGTCATGATTTGTGTGCTTTACTGATGGCCACATAGTCTTTTCTTAGGCTCTCGAGATCTTCTTTGAAATTATTCTTCTCCTTATCAACTCATTTTACCCTACCTTTACATAGATAAAGGTCCATTTTAAATTGACTATTTTCCTCTTTTAGGTGGGCAATTTCCTTGGTAAACGTTGTCTTTTCTTGATCAAATTCCTGTCTAAGCAATTTGATTTCAGAAGGGAACTTTTCATCTATAGATACAGCGATGGATGGAGGTAAAGCATCATTGGTGCGATGTATCTTCCATTCATTATACCCGAGGTCATATTGCTTCCTGTCCAGTATCTTTCTATGCAATGAGTTTGTCTCCAAGCACAGAAGGCTAACTAAATTTTTGACTTATAATCTGGCTTGCCATATTTAAGGTTGTATGCCTCTAGGTCTTGAACTAAGGGAATAAATTGCTAACACAAAAATTATCGAAGGACAAGAATAAGTGCATAGCTAGTACTTCCCCATAACCCAATGAGTGGCACATTGTAATCCCTACATCTGTACATGATGGTTTGTGGTGAGAACCAAGTAGCCTTCCATGCCAGTTCATCCCTATTGAGATTTTGAAGTTTTTGGATCCATTGTTCCTTGGACTTTTTGTGAAGCCATTCTTTCTCGAGAACTTTGGAGATAGGACTGAAGTTACGAAAAAATTGTACGACCTCCTCTTTTCTTTCGAAAAAGGTGGCTAACAAGCCATAGGTGAAGCATAGGTGTACAACCAATGAAACGTCCTGTCCTAATTTTCTTGCAAAAATTAATGGTTCGAATGGTTTCAATGATGATAGTAGATACCAGGTTAATGTCGCAACATAGTCAAAAAATGAGATCTGCCACTGTTGCTTCGACATAACCTAGCATCTTTGGGAAAATGACAAGGCCATATATTACCAAAGCAAATATATCTTGTATTTTTTGAACGTTGATGGTATTTGCCATTGCCTCGTTCAAACTAAGCCATGAAATGCACTCATCATTTCCCTTCTTTTTAATATGACCCTCGATCTATGCCTCGGGTGCACTAAGAATCTAGGCTAATCTTTTTTTAAAAGTTAGAGGGTTCAATGCCTTGCAATATATTCTATTGGTCTAGGCCCTCTCGATGTTGAGTAGCGAGTTATATTCCTTTACTGTAGGGGTCAAATCCTTATGGTTGAAGGTAAAGCATCGATATGTAGGGTTCAAAAATTGGGAGATGGCCTACAACAGATTAACATCCAAATGGACCTACACTAAAAGGGCAATGTCCCTGCATCTCTTCGTGAATGATTCCTTCTTGGTACTATCCCAATTGGTCCATATATATTTCAAATCTTGCCAGTCGTTCTGATGATACCCTATTTTGATCTTTTCATGCGCTGTCAAGATATACCTGGGTTTTGAGACGTCCTTATCTTCACGCTGCCATCGCTCGGACTAGGCTTAAACTCCTTCAAAAGATTTCAGCTTTAAGGTGAACTATTGCTCCATGTCAGACACCCTTTGGTAAACACTACACCTTTAGCCAATTGTCCTATGGTAATAATAATAATAATGAAATAATGCATGCTTGCAAAAGAGAACAAAAAAAGATGATAAGTTAGCTGTTGTACAAAGAAATAAGCAACACAAAGGAATGAAAACAATAAAATGAAAATGCCATACAGAAGTTTGCCCTAAGAATAGATGATATGATGCATAGGGGTGAGCATAACAATCGGACAGCACCATAGCGTATCTACACTAAGATTGCCTTTACACATGGTGATACAATACTATGTAAAGATAGGCCTAACCAAACAAGCGGTGACTTTCATTCGTTAATATCTTTGTTAAGTCATCAGCATGGTGACTTATTTTGGTCAGATTATGAACTTTTGGCATCATAAGTATGAACATTCACGCATCATCACCCACTTACTAAGGAAGGGTGAGCCATAGAACATTATAGCATACCCTAAAAAAATGATCATAAAAATAACATGAAAAATGTGAGCGATGATGTTCACCTATTGTCATTGGTATAATATGGTATACGGGAGTAAAGGTAAGAAGTGTTTCCCCAAGTGACCTTATTCTTTGGGTTATTCTATCAACATTCGAGTATGGTTTGACATGGTTTGACTCATAAGGCTCACTATATGAGTTTAAGTAAATGTGTAAATAAGTATCTAAATCACTCATCCGTCCGGTAAGGATAGCCAAGGCACCCTGATCCTGGGCCAATCGCAGGTTTGGCGAAACGGGTTTGACTTAGTGGATGTATTTCCTTATACAAATGCAGAGGGTTACTAATGAGAGACATAGGTAATTTACATCTCGAAAGGTCTTGCCATTCCTATGCAAAGGGTTACTCATGAAGGTGGATGGCTCACTTCCTCGTAATAATTAAGATCCTAGCCTCACCATGGTGTTTGGTTGGAATCTAATGCAAAATGAAAGTGCACAGTATGTGTCGGGAAAACTATCAATCCTTTTCATTCTACTCCATATTACCATACTTATTCAAATCAACATTTTATTCGAAAACAAGGTGATCCCTAAAAAAATTCATAAAATAAAGGCATAAAATGTAAAAGATTAGAAGGCAAAAAAGAAAGGGAATAATATCTAAATAATTATGGAAACTAAAGAACCAAGGACTAAGCAAGACATAGCTAGTCATAGGCCTAACTCTCTAAGTTTTTACCCAGTGGAGTCACCAAACTATCGACGTTCCTGTGCCTAACCTTTATGAACTTTAGATGATCCAAAAAGCCAAAGCATGCTCGACTTAAAAATATAATGATGTTTGGCATGAAAGAGCAAAATACCATCGGACGAATCACTCATCCGACTAGTCTTGGATGGCTACCATGAAGTGGCCATAAACTTAGAGTCGCCATCGATCATTTTAAGTTAGGCATGATCAGATGCCTATTGAAAATAATACCAGAGATTCATTGTTTTGGGTTTGGGAGTCAGTTACATGTGGGGAAGGATTAGCACCCCCACAATGCCCGAAAATAGATGTATGAACATACTTAGGATGAACATGCTAAAAAAAGAATTTTATTTCATGGAACCTATTAAGCTACTAGGAAATGTATAGGCATACTTATGACATGTTAAGATGCATGCTTTACATGAGATGCAGATGTGAATATGGAAGAAACATGGCAAGGTCACTTGGACAGAGGTTGTTATGGTAATGAAAATGTAAGGGGATAGCATGTAGACACCAAGAAAAACATCAAGATCCTAAACTACCACAACCAAAGCCACAAAAATGCATGGGAGTCCTAGGGTGGCCATAAAAGCATAAAAAGGGTTTACTAAGATGATGTTAATGACAAAATAGAAAATATAAAGATTAAGGTATAGGGAATATGCCAAAAAGCTTGAACTTCCTTTTTTTTCGGAGCTGTGGCTGTAGGCTTAATGTTTTTTCCTTCTCCTTACAATTATTTAACAAGAAAAGATAAAAAGAAGCAGCCTCTTAGTGGTATGGTTGATGGTAAGGCTTTTTAAGGATCAAAATGTGTGGAAAGTTTGGATTTTTGAACGTTTTCTAGTGGTGTTTTGGGATAGCTATGGGAATAGAGTATGGAGGTCAATGAAATAGTGTTTTTGGAAGTGTTTTTGAGGCTGAGAATGGCTGAAGGATTTTAGGAATGGCTATGGTATTTTTTTTTTGTGGGAGGCTTTTTTTGATAGCTGGGAGAGTTGTTTTTCTCTCTCTGAGGTAGCTAGTTTTTTTTTCTGAGGTAGTTTTCTCTGAGATCCTTTGTTCTCTTGGTTTAGCCCCTCTTTTTTAGAAGACAATGCAAAGGCCTCATTAATTTTTCTTCTGCAGCAAGGCATATCTTCAACTACCATGTTCAGTTGACTTCCTTTTTATTGGTTCTGCCATGCTGATTAAGGGGACAAAAAGGCCGTGAAAACCTGCAAGCTGGAGATATGCTTGCCACCCTCCTACACCCATATATTTTATGAAAGTGACCTTTGTCATTAATTGTTAGGACTCCAAATATTAGTTAGAATCCACTAATGAACCTATAGTTAAGGTTTGCAATATTATATGATAGTTCTTTGGTGCAAAAACATGTTTAAATTAGATTTTGAATTGGTAATGTGAAAGCTAAAAGTGGCTCAAAGTAGCCAAAATGGCCTGCATGTATTGATACATATTACTATCTATCGATACTCAAGGCAAATTTTATGCATGAGTATCAATGTAGGGATACTTGTATCGATACTAAGAACATAAATTATTTCTAGTCTCGAGACTTTGAGGCCTGTATCGATACTCCATGGACTTGTATCGATACTCATGCTTATGTATCGATACATTTTGCCAAAAATCGCAATTTTATCTACTACCAAGAGTTGTATCGATACAATCATGCTAGGTATCAATACCATACCTTAGGTATCAATACCAAACCCTCATGTATCGATACTACACATGGAAATTCAAAATTTTGGTAACGTGCAAGCCTGACATGTTTAAGCACCCATATGACCTGTACATATCTTAGGTTCCTCGAGTTGTCTTATCTTGGTCACAAAAAAAGCAAAATTGCCTCGTTTTTGAATTTTCCTATAAAGTGGTCCGTAGGCATTTTAGGCTTTCCCAAAAAACTTTATTGCTAGGCAACGATCGTCCCCCATCTTTATTTTTATTTTTTTAATTTCTTTACCTTTTACCTTATTTTTAAGACTCTAAAAATTGGTCTGGACAAAATGAGGTGTTTACAACCATTTACCATTTACTCCTTTTTATCGCTTGTACGTAGGCGATTATGAACGAACATCATTGTTGACACTTATAGCATGCACCTCAAAGCATATCATTTGCCTTAATAATATTATCAAGGTGTGCTGCTATGATATCATATCGATGACTAAAGCTTATTTATTTTAAGGGATGACATGCGAATGTTGTCACTTAATACCTTATTCAAGGCTTGGCATTGCCTCCTAGCAAATAAAATCTACTTGGGTAAGTTATTATGCTATCGAACTAATGGCTTAACGACCGTTAACCACTAGATGATGGTGAGCAAACATCATTGCCTAGATCGTTAGCATTGTTCTAAGAGGTGTCATGCAATCTCATTATAGATAAACCACCTAAATATGCCATCATGCTATCTAACAAATGGCTTGACATTTACTTATTATTGGATAGTGATTGTCGCAATGTACCCCGGGTTAGACCCTTGCGAATCCATAGGTGTATATGACTTAAAATATTTTTCTGACTAGGAAATGTCATCTTGACCGAAACTTTTCCTTCACAACATGATAAGAATAAGAAAGTACAGATTCTCGACTCGTGATACAGTGAGAGGGACCATAAGATGAATCACTCATCTTATTGGTCTTGGATGACCATCACAAAGTGGCTAACGCTTGGAGTCACCATGATCATTTAGGGCTAGGCATGTCGGATGCCTATTGAAACCAATGTCTTGAGTTATGAAACTCGAAACATCGATCTCGTGTTCTATGTGGTACAAAGATTCACCATTTGAGTTTAGGAGTTGGTTACGCACTATGAGGCATGAACCTCTTCTCAACGCCCGAAATCGATACCTTTTAATTATCTCTTATCTCAGTTTCGATTTTTTCAATCTGAACTTGTCACTATTTTGATATAACCCTATTTTAATGCAAGAATTTTATAGAAATAAAAATCCAGATTTTGATGAAAAGATTTAATCTCATATACACCACGGATAGATGGGGAATATAGAAATTTAAATAAAAATGACCTTTGGATTTTATTTTGAAAATGGAATATTCTATTTTGGGCACTAGAGAGATGCCCACGTGGAACAACACCTTTAATTTTACTTGAAATTATTTGAAAATATGAATGTGAATAATCATCACAAAGAAATCACGTTACTAAGGTAACGAATGAAGTAACATAACATGAATCATTCAACGTAATGATAAAAGGAAGGGATAGACTATTGGAATTTATCTCGCAATTGGCATTGATTATCTGGGAATAATCATATCGATAATTTTTTATATGGATCTGGGTTTCTTGATTGAATGAGGTTTTTTTAAAATAAAAACGAGCTTGACTCTTGACACATTCATGGAAATTCGAGAAAAAGAAAAAATTAATTGTAGTTGAAAGACAGGGTTGGAGTATCCCCTCAAAAAGATGGGGTTAGAGTATCCCCAAGGATGACGAATAATTTTGACAAAGGAAGATTTTTAAATATTAACAATTTTGAAAAAGTGGGGTTGGAGTTTCCTCTCGAAAGGTCAGGGTTAGAGTATCCCTAAAAGTGACATGTCTGACAATCTTTAAAGAAGTCGAGTTAGAAAACTTAAGTTGACAAAACTTTTGTGATTTAGAAAATGAGTAAGTATTTTGGCACTTTTTGATAAAAAAATTTATTATGAATGAGGATGGTAAAGATGTAAAAAAATATTTGTACCTTGATGCGAGCCTATAGGAAGTCAAAGCATGTTCTTGAGGCTAACAGGGTGATATGGTGACATTAGAATGTCTCAAGACGAAGCTTGGGAAAATAACTCAATTTTGACCATAACCAAAAATAGGGAGACAACATCACACTATCCCACATTTTGAATTTATTCTAAACTAGTTTGAAGGTTTTAGAAGGTGAACAAGATACTATTCGAAAGGTAACTCGATGAGGGTTAATCTAAAATTATTACTAATATCCCAAAAAATCACTTTTCGAGGAAATAAATTTTCAAGTTTGGAATAATTACGCTGCTGGCAGAGCATACGAAGGACAGGATGTGTCAGAATTTAAAAAATCACCCCAGACTCATTCGGTATCAAAAAATTACAAATAATACCTTTCTGAAAATGAAATTTCATGAATTTTTGGGAAAAATGTTTGAAGGATTTGGAAAAATCACTTAGTGAGTCTGAACGGCCTGATCAAAACACATGTTGCTGATTTTAGGGGTTTTGGATAGTTTAGATTTGAAAAATTATAGCTCTCTCATCCAGAATGATCTAGGGGTGAATAAGACATCGTTTTAAAGACAATTTGACACAGTTTGAGGGAAAAATATCAAAAAATTCAAGAAAAATCGTTTATGATTTTAAATTAATTTTTCAATTCGCAATAGTTGTGTTACCAGTAGGGGAGAAAGCAAAGCATAGATTTTTTTTTATTTTTCTTTGTGTTTTTGAGTCCAAACTTGGGTCCTTGACATTCAAATGTCCATGACTGAAAGAAAAGAGTGGTATGAGCATCACGAACTCATTTTCACAACCCCAGAGTAGTTTGGGATGATGAAACAACCTGTTGATCATACCACTCAAGGTTTTAACTCAAAAACAAGGCACAAACATTTTGGGAACAAGTGCAAGGCTATTTTCGTCAAAAAATTAGAAGTTTTGAGCTCATTTAATTAGGATTCCAGATTTGGAAAACTTAATTTCCCCCAAGATTTTTTTGCTAACTTTAAGGAAAATACTAAGTTGATGTTAATCCTCATTGGTTGAGGTTAACATGCTTGGCTTAGAGAGGTTTTAAAAATCAATTTTTGACAGCCATCAAACAAGCACTTAGATAAAGAGAAGACAATGAGCATACAAGGGGATGGCATATAACATGAATGGGGATGCTAACTTTACCAATGGTCTTAATAAAGAAAGTGTTATGCACACATCTCATGAAGTAAAGCATGCCAAAAATGACAATGATTCATGACAAAATGCAAGTTAATGTATAAACATGCTTGAAACATGCTAGGCTATGGATTTGTGCATGGATTAAGTGTAATATGATGCATGAATATGGCATAAAATGCATGAACAAGAGCTGTAAAAAATAATGAGGATGAAATAAGACACTTTGCACATTAAAAGGGGCATCAAGAAATCCAAATTGTAAGCTACCACAACCAAAAGCCACAATAACATATGAGAATCCTAAGAGGGTGATGGAAGCATGAAAGGCTCACTAAATGATAAAGATGCTGAAAAATAGAAAATGAAAGTGATTAAGTAGGAAGTTATACCAACATAGCTTCAATTTTTGGTTAAGTGGTTGGAGCAACAAAGATGGCCTGAATTCACCTCTTTTCCTTGTTGTTAATTAGCAAGAAATGAGAGAAAAACAAAGGTTTCAGTTTTGGTATGGGTGAGGATGATTTTTTAGAGTGTATAGTGGCTGCGAGTGAGTGTTTGGGGCTATTTTTGGATGCTACGTGAAAGACTATGAGATTCTATTTTTTTATATGTGAATAAGTTGGGAGAGCTGAAACAAGCTGGAAAAAAACTATTTTTTTTGCTGAGATATTAATGGCTTATTTATCTAGCACTTTAAAGTTAAATTGGAGGTGTTTTTTGTCATTTCTTAAAGGGACAAAGTTGTGATAACTGATGGCTATAGGGTGGCTATAGGAAGCAATTTGCTACGAATGTGATGGACATAGGGTGGATGGTTTGATTGCTGAAATCAGATACCAGCAAGTAGGGTGGCTAATGGTGATCTTTGTCAACAATCAAGGGAAAAGTACGATGATCATATGACATTGACCCTTTATAATCTAATTTAGACCTCAAAAAATTATTTTGATTAATTCACAAGTTCAAATTCATAATCTGATATGGGTTTTGATCTTTTCTAATGCAAAACAAGTTAAAATCAAGCTTTGGATCAATGGTGGACAAGTTAAAAATGCCTCGATCATGGAAAATGGCCTGCATGTATCGATACATTAAAGAATGTTTCAATACATTAAAGAATGTATCGATACAATGAACATTGTCTCGATACAATAATCATTGTATCAATACTATGAAACATCGTATCGATACATGTTGATGTGTATTGATACATATACTTTATAGAATGCAAGTTTTGGCTCTGGCACGGCCTAGTATCGATACATGAGTTCATTTATCGATACACAAACTTATGTATCAATACCAATAAGAACATTTCAAATTTTTAGGTCATTGGAGCATTGTATTGATACATGAAAACCATGTATCGATACATTTAGGCAAAATTATAAATTTTCCCCTGTCTTTTATCCCTGAACACCTAGAACTACATCCTTTGATGCCACATCCTTGCATTTCTTTAATATGATCCATAAGCATTCTTGACCTCCTCAAAATTACTTTTTTCCTGGGTGACGATCTTCCCCCAGCTTGATAAAAATTAGCCCTGAAAAAATAAGGTGTCTACAATGATGAATAAGTCGTCACTGTTCCAAGCATTTATTTTCATCCCAATAAGACACTGTAAGGGTAATTCCAACCCAAACATGTCGTTATGCTATTCGCACTAGCTAAGGTTTTAATGGATAAATGACAGTACCTATGGTTATTTATTTTTGCCCTGTAGGCCTTATGGTGCCTTAATGTTTTTCTAAGGACAAAATTCCATTGAATTTTACTTATCTTTTCCTATTATATTGATTGTCAAAATCTATAGTCATTTACCCTTAGTAAAAGATAGAAAAACTATGCGGTAGAATAGCAAATTAAAAAGGGGAAAGGCCTTTTAAGAAAAATTGTTAGAAGAAGAGTAAAATAGTCATGAGGAAAAAAAAAGAGACAAAAACAAAAGGGATTTCAAGGCATCATTCCATTGTAGTCCTTCATGACATTTTGCATAACATTCATACCATTTTAGGCCTCATATATAGATAAGCATCCCTGACATGTCGTATTTTCCATTTATCATTCATCGTTCATTATTCCTCAATATGTCCATACATAGATCATTACAAAATGCTGAACCCATTTGCTATTTGCGTTGAAAGGGTCATAACATAGGGGATCAACTAGAAGTGAAGGTTAATACTTCAGAAAACATCCTAAAGAAACTGGGGCATGAAGTTCGAGAATTAAAAATACAGTTGGCAAAAGTAGTGGAGTAGTATTGATTTTCTTAAGGCTAAAAGGGATCCCTACAAAAAGCAAGGTCATTTGTAATGGACCAAATAGGCTAGAGCATAATAAATCCCTTAGAAGCACTTGTTAGTTCCTTGGAAAGAATTATTGGAAAGGCCAAACAAGATATTCAAGGAATGAAGAGACAATTTTTAAAACTAACAGGGATAATCTTAAACCTTAAACAAATAGATTACTGTTGTGCATCACCACCATCCTTACTCATGTCAAGAACAAAAATGTAAATGGCTGAACCTGAGATGATCTAAGCAAAACCTTTCGATCCCATACTACGTTTGATGTTTGAATTCCATTATCCCACTCTACACCATTATAGGTCAGTCTAATTTTTAACCTGGGTCAACCTCCCGTTACCTCCTAACCATCCCTTGACCTTGATATCAAATCTATGAACAGAAAAGGAAAAGTGGATATGGTCAACAATGATAGCTAGTCATAAGTCAACTCAAGTTGTACTCTATGCCCAATCCCTACCACCTTAACGCAACTTTCCTAAGCCTAAATCCACACTTATACACCTTTGCTATACACCAGGCATGCTCCGTCAGATCTAACCTTTGGCTTACCGTTCCTTGCAATATCACCAAAACCACTTAACCCTATTACATCATAAATACTCAAGAAACCATAGAAACAACTCAGAAAATGCCTAGATCTGACTCAATCCTGAGATCATACAGAGAATTGCACTAGAATCATCAATTGGCTACATTTTCTTATGTTGAATCAAGAAAACCCTTATATCCCAAAAAGTTGAAAGTTAATAGGATGCCAACTATGCAAGCCTCTCATCATGGTATCACTTAACACCTTGTCCACTAATCTTTCCAACATAAATCATGGTATCACTAATGAAAGCCTCTATATCTAATCAACATATCAATAAAAAAACCAAGAATATAGCATCAAGGTGTTTTAACATTCTCATAGTCAGTTACAGGGAAATTTTTCATGTATCACAACAAAGCCACTTTGTCGCATATACACCTATTGAACTTCAACACGCATCATACCCAAAATGTATGATCCAAAAGTCAGATGCTAGTATCATAGTGCAGGTCGTAGGTATTCCATCGAAAACTATGTATCCTTCAAGAACAAACTGCAATCCCCCATTGGTGGTAGATGGTTTGATCTGAAGATCTTGGTCAGTAGAGAACTTTACAAGGATTGAAGCTTTGGATGGTGATATAGAAGGATATTTTGTCTATAGGCTTTATGATATCAAGATAGGGAAATTTTCACCAAGACAATATTCATCCACTCTTAGAATTTTGTAAACCTAGTTTTATATGTTGTGAACATCAATGAAATTTTAAGGAATATGTGTGAATTTATAAGGATGTTGTAGACAGAGCCAGAATTTGAATTCTTGTCATTTCTATATTAGTTTCCCCATGTTTACACCCTATTAATCACCCATAGCATCATTGACTCATTCATTTATCCATTTACTCATCATTTCACTCATACATGCGCATGATTAATTTCTAAACAATTTTCAAACCCATTTTCCTACAAAACTAACTTGCACTTTTTTCACCTCTTTTAGGTAAGATGATGGAAGAGAATTATGCCACCCGATCAAACAAGTACTTACTTTTGCGATTAGTTCATAATCTAAGGGCAAACATTTGTAGCTAGTTTGGTACCCCAAACTTAAAACAATCAAAGCAAAATCCAATGAGGAAGATATGGGATTCAGAAGTACAGTAAAAATATGACCAACTTGAAAAAAGAATCTAAGGCATAGAAGGTGAGAGAGGATTCAAAGAAATCTTGTTGGTCCTAAATATAATTATCCCACCAAAGTTTAAAATCCTAGGATTTGAGAAATATGATGGACTTGGATGCCTAAAAATGTATTTGACCTCTTACTGTCATAAAATAGCTGAATATGCTAGGGACGAGAAGTCGCTTATCTTATCTTTTTAGAAAGTTAGACTAGGGTAGCATCTAGATGGTTTTCCCAGCTAAAAAAAGCTAAATATCTACGTAGAGAGATTTGGCTCGAGCATTTCTAGAATAGTATAGCCACTTACTAAAGATAGTTCCCAATAGGTGGACTCATCAGAACATGAAAATGGAAACACATGAAAGCTGCAAAGACTACACTTATAGGTGAAAAGTTGTAGCTTCATAACTCCAATTGCCTCTTACTAATAGGGAGATGACTGCTTACTTCGTGGACACTCTCCTAACCCTTTATTATGACAAGTTAGTTGGTAATGCCTTGACAGAGTTCAAAGACATATCATTCATCATGGGTAGGATTAAATAGGGGATAAAATAGTAATAAAAGATACCACTGCCGAAATACCTGTTAAAAGGAGAAATGATGGTCCTGATGAATATGCCCTTGATGGCAAAGATAAAAAACAAGTTATTACAATGCAAGAAGAATCATTTAGACTTTGTCTTCATCTTTAGCCTATATTTGACCATTAATCGAATGGGTTCATTCATACGTTCCAACACCTTTTATGCAAGTTTATTTGCACCACGTTCCAAAAATTTGAGCTAACTTAGAGACCAGCTCGAACTATTCTCAAAAGCGTAAGAGAAAGAGGGCAAGGATGTATCATGCCTAACCTATCCCCTGCAGAGAGCTCCTTTATTCACTGGTCTAGAGTCAAATGATTACACATCCCTACAAGCCCCAAAAAGCCTTGTATTTAGAATGGTATAACTCTAGTCTCACATGTAAGTGTCATCATAATGTTCAAGCCATCATTGATGCAAATTCAACCAAATTCAAGGAACTAATGGATGCCTATTAGGGGCATTAAATTTAAGGGCTATTATTCTCTAAGTAGTATGCCAATCAAGGGCAATTTTTATCTTAGTAAATTTTGTACACATTTTCATTTGCATAGAAATATGAACTTTGATTTGAAGTGAATAAACCTTTAATTTGAATGTATTATGCATCATACCCCTCATTTTAAGTTTTTAATTTCTTTGCCAGGAAAACCCTATGCGTCTAATGTCTAGTATTCAAGCTAACAACAAGTTTTTCAAAAACAAAGATTGTCTTAATAAATTGGTGCTCACCTTTAGGGCTAATTTACTTAGCAAAGCATTTTACCCTCAACTTATGCATTTTTCACCCTAAGTCATTTTGAAATGAAAAATCCTTAACTTGAAAGTCAAACAATCAAAGTACACTCCCAAAGCTTTTGGATGGGTAGTTTGATACATGTTAAAATTGTGTAAGGGCCTTAAGACCTCCCAAACCTTTTTAAATAATCTCACACGGCAAACTCCATGGCCTTCTTCATAACCTGTGGCCTATAAGGAATATGAATTGAAATATCCCTTTCTATCTTCGAAATCAATTTTTTTACACCTCCTAACAAATGGGAAACCAATGTGACACTCATAATGATTTGAAGTCCCTTTTGAATAAACAACCAAAAACAAAGTTCTTTTATGGTTAGGGCTGATCAGTGATCTTAAAGAACATGCCCATGACTTTGGAAAGAAAATGAGGATCAAGGCATGTAATTGGAAAAAGAAAAGGAAAATGAAAATTAAATGTGACATTATTATGTGATTAAGATGTTTAAGATGTTTCTAAAAAATCTTTGCTAGAGGAATGACTCTTCAGCTCGCATAGTCCTATTTGAAATAAAAAATAGCCATCTTTCATCATCCTTTCCCAACTAATGAAAATTAATCCCCTTGTTACCTCTTTTGAGCTGACTAAAATTATTCTTTTGTAACCCTGATCAATGATCACTCTCCACATCAAGAGGTAAAGAGAAAACATCTTAAGAATGTGGGGGTTAGAAATTTATTTTCCATAATCGTGAAAATGCTTGACATCAATGGATAAATATGGAACGCACTCAGTTTCCAAAATCCAAGATTCTTTTCATGAAATAAAACTTAAAAGAAGCAAAAAGAAAAAGTACAAAAGGAAAATGAAAATGTGCAAAGAAAAACAAAAACAAAGTAAAAGCCAAACCAAAAAAAAATAAAAAGTTAAGAAACGAGGACATCCTAAAAGTAGAAAAGATAAAATCTCTTAGAAAAAGGAGTAATCTTTGATCCAATCACCCTTAAACATTGAATTTGGGCCTACGTACCCTTTCTTCTTAAACTTTAAACCATTTCCTACATTACATGCCTCAAAAGGTCCATTTTGATTAAGCGTGGCTATTTTGGACTAATAAACTTATTCTTCAAAAAGTTACTTTTTTTTTAGTTTCTTAAAGAGCATGATAACTCAATCAATCAAAAAAGAAATCAAAAATGGAAAAAAATAAGGCTCTAGGATGAAAACATGAAAGAAAAAATCTCGAGCAAACGTGAGAATTTTGAGTTCATCACTAACATTGCCCAAAATAGCCACAAAGCAAAAATTACCTTGTTAGCTAAGAGACATTGGAAACTTTCCAAACCCCAAGACTCTATACCATTTGGGAATCAGGATAAGAGGTTAAGCTTCATGACTTCCACCACAATACTCCATAAGATCAATGCCTATCAATCAGGACCAATACTTACTACAAAAGCCCTTTAAATTAATCTTTTAAAAATTAACAGTCACTAACTAAGATTAGCACATATCAAACTATATCACTTAAAGATTATGATAGTGTCATAGTAAGGCTATTCACCTTTCAAGGAATTCTAGTTAAAAAGCTCTAGTTTCTTTTATTGATCAAGTTATGAATATTCTAACCTTAGACCATTTAATATTGATTCCTGTGCTCGTCGCATCAACCATCCCAAGCCCTAACCTTTTTAGTTTAATACTAAAAAGTCTCTAACTTGCTGTGCTAACATGACCATTTTTGCATATCAGCCCTAAAAAATGATTTCAAATAAAGTTAATCTTCAGCTTTATCCAAGGATGTCCTTAAGGGTAATCACCTATTGTCGAAAGCTTTAACAATATATGTTTTAAGGATATGAGCTTGATAATTCATTAGCTTTAATACTAAGAAATAGTGGTCTAGGGTAGGATTCTTCTAATTCTTCCACTACTAGGATGACATAATTCTTAGCACATAGGATATTATATACTTTAAATAGAAATGAGAACTCTTACAGCATGGAAGCATGAGAGTTTAACCTTAGTCTAACAAACACTAAGTTTACATTTCATGTCCTCTTTGGAAAACTCATGATGTCCCAAAGATTTTGAAATTGAAAAGAGTAAGGATCCTACTAGAGCAAGGAAATACTGAAAGCCTAAGATCTTTATAAAAGATTTTACATGTACTCTTACTAGCAAAACCACTCTTCAAAGGTAACATATCAGTGAACCATTCTTTGGCAGGATGTCAAGTTGCCAAAAAATAAAAGATTGATACAGACTTTAGTAGGGTTTAAAATTTTTGAACAAAGGCAAACCACCTCAAAAAGAATCTAGTCCAACATATGAGATGAAAGGGAGATGATTGACCACCCTCATAACCTTGTTATGACATAAATAGTTCATTTACCACATCCGTATGAAATGATAATGAATGCATGTATTTACGTGTGCATTATCTCAAAAGCATATGTATCATGCTAACATCTGTATCATTTAAACACACACAATGCATCATTCATGAGCTCCCTTTTGAGAAAACCTTATAAGATGCCTTTTTATAAGAGTCGAATCAGTCAAGCCCAATGAAATTAGCCCATATTAATAGTCAAGCCCATTGTAGTTGGCCATATGGTAAGCCTAGTGAAGTTAGCCCATACCGAGAGTCAAGTTCAACGTAGCTTGCCATGTGGTAAGCCCAGTGAAGTTGGCCCATATTAAGAGTCAAGCCTAATGTAACTAGCCATGTGGTAAGCCCAGAGAAGTTGGCCCATAGTGAGATGCAAGCCTATTGTAGCTGACCATGTAGTAAGCTTGGTAAGCCTAATAAAATTGCCTATTTCAAGAGTCAAACCCAATGTAGCTGGCTAAGTGGTAAACCTAATAAAATTGACCAATATAAAGGGTCAAAATCCAACATAGCTGTTTTTTTCGAGTGAAATTAGCCAATCCTGAGCCTATCTACAAAGAGCTAGAGGCCTAACAACTTTAGTCAATAAAAACCTAGACGCTTACCAACTTTGGTCCATAAAGAGCTAGACGTCTACCAACCTTAATCCACAAAGAGCCAAATGCTTACCAACTTTAGTTCATAAGAAGCTAGATGTATTTCGAGTCTAAGCCAAGATTAACTGGCACCTATCTAAGGAGGTCAAAACTTAGAACACACAAAGCCTAGTAGGGAATTCAAACCTTACAAAACACATTTAGTTTATTCTATACTGATCAAAATTGCCACCAATATTATCATAACCATTATAGTGAAATATTAATTAGATTTCATTTTTGCAAAAATTCAAGAAGCATCATTCCACCCCAAACAAAATAGTGTCTACTTGTCTTTGCCTTATCCCATATGCTCAACAATGATAAAAGAAGGGCAACTGAGACACCTCATTTTGTTCGAGTCAACATCTAAACCATCAAAGGTCATCAGTTGAGGCACCATCAAAGTCATTTAGATGATCATGGATCAATCCTCATCATTCCTGACTAAAATAAGGTGTTTGGAAAGTCAAAGGTATGAAAAATCCATATATTCGAACCTTCACTGTTTAAAAACCTTGAAATTAATGATTTGTATTTTGTTTAGGCCATTTTGGCCTATTAAATGGTTTTTTATTTTTCAAAATATTTTCCTAAAAAGTTCATGAAATTTTCCTTTGAAAAAGGAATCGTTTACTATTTAACTATTTTGAATGAGTCTGGAGTGAATTTTCAAAATTTGCTACATACTTCCCCTGCACGTGCTATCAATGTTGAATTATATTCAAATTCAAAAACTAATTCCACCTAGAAAATGATTTTCTAGGATTTTTTAATATTTCTACATTAATCCTTGTTGAGTTACCTTTCAAACAGTATCGTTTACCACTAGAATCCTTTAAATCAGTATAGAATAAATTTGGGAAGGCAGACTTTGTAATGCTATCTTTTGTTTTCAACACTAATCAAAATCAATGAATTTTCCTGAATCACCTTTTTGAGGCATTTGAATGCCTTAAAATGAGTTCGATTAATTCCCGATAGAGCCATGTGCCACAACATGGCTCCCACTGGGGTCGAATCAAGGCCCAAACACTTTTCATAATTAATTGAAATTTTTACCCAAAAAATTAAATTATAGGTTTTGATTTAAATTTACATTTTTACTAAAAAATTTCTAAAAATATTCCAATTTCTAAAAATTACTCAAAAATTCCTTTATAGGGATACTCTAACTTCGTTTTTCGATGAGATACTCCAACTTCGCTTTTCAAGGTGATACTTACTTTGAAAAACTTCATTAGAAAATCTAAATTTTCTCTCTCTTAGGTCATCTCGGGCTTTTCACCCAAAACTTCCATTTTCATGCCTTTTGTGACCAATGAGTCCAAACGTATTTGAAAATTGTAATTTTGGTTATTTATCAATGACCGAAGACAACTAAGAGATATATCCCGACTGTCAATCCTTTTTTGCTTTGTGCGTTTATTTTTACATGCTATTAATTACATTTCTCTTCCCCTTACTAACATGTTTATTTTTTTAGTGATAATTTAGCATCCATATTATGAAAATTGAATTTCATAAAATCCGAAGCAATGTTCTGTATCCCTCCAAAGCTCAACATAGAATATCCCTTTTAAGTTAATCCAAAAATTATTTTAACGAAATCAATATTTTCTTTTCTTCTTAGGCTGCATAGAAGGACACGAATCTGTTATTACAAATTAGTTTTAATATTCCTAAAATTGCATCATAAAAAAAGGACTACATATGAATAATGACTATAAAACCAAAAAACTAGAAAAAAATAAGAAAATTCATGTCCAAATGATATCGATTTGGGGTGCTAATATTTCCCCATGCATAAGCGACTCCCGAACCCTTTTAAATGAACTCTGGTATGCGCACACCATAAAATTAGTATTGCAAGTTTCATAACTTGAAAATACTAATTTTAATAGGCGTCTAATCATGCCAGCCCAAAATGATCGTGGTGGCTATCCAAAACCAATTGGACGAGTAATTTATCTGACGGTCTCCTGATAACTCTATAAAATAGTTATTTAATCTCATTACGTGAATTAAATTAACTAAGCTTTAGATTTTTTGTTTATATTTTATTTCTTTAGTATTATTTTATTTAGTTTTTATTTATTTTTAGTAGTTTTTTATTTAGTATCATTTACTTTCCTTATATTTCAATTACTTATTTAAATTCTTTCCATACTTTTGTAGGTTAAAACCTGAAGTGCTGCAACATGGCCTAGATACGAATCCTGACCACCTCGATTTAAAATGATGAGTATACCCCTCATTCATATATAATCTACATATCATTATTCTTTTTATTTCTAGGGGCTCATATTATTATTAATATTATTTTTTATTTTTTATGTCTGGGGATGGAGTTGTTAAGATGAATCGCTTATTGACTTAACCTTAGATAGTTGTTACAAAACAACCATTTATTTAGAGTCACCACCAATCTATTTTGGCTAGGTGAGATTGGTCACCTATCAAAATTCAAATTTTGAGGGTTACGAAGCCTTTATAAACAAATTTCGAGATCTATGAGAACACCAGAGATCATATAAAATGGTTTAGGATTTGGTTACAATCACAAATACGGATTGACCTTCTTATGGCATCTAAAAATAGATACCTTACTGAACATGTGTTAACATAAATTTTAATTTTTATTCAATTTTAATGTTTAATATTTAATTATAATTCCCATATATAATATTTTATTAAACAAATTCATTATTCCAAAGAAAGTCGGGTTTTTAGTATTTTTAAAAATCAAAATATCTTCAATACTCTTTCAAAGAACAAGAAAAACATGAAAGTTTTTATAATTCTTTTTTGTATCCCACTAGAAAGCTAGTGGAATACAAAAGTTTTTAAAAATCAAAATATTTTTGTACCCCGTCAAAAAACTGTACCCCATCGAAAAACTGGTGGAATACAAAAGGCTTTATTTTTATGAAAATTGAAAAATCTCAGTTTCCTATTTGAAAAGGATATCTTATTATTAAAATAATCCATAAAACCCCTCTCATATACTATTTAACTCAAAGGCATTGCCTTAATTTTTAAATTATCCAATTTTATTAAAAATATTAATAAAATTTCCTAAGACTCGAAAATGGTCTAACATGGTGAACCTGTCCTTATTATGTACTTTCGACATGAAAATACCCCATTATTCACATATGACTTGGTTCTAACGCAATGCCCTTAGGTATACCTTCTACATGAAGATATCTCAGTAACTCTAAAAGAGTAGAAAATAATTATGGATGGGTGAACCCATCCTAAATATACAATTTGGGCACAAAAGCATGCTAAATTACCAAATTGCTCCTATAGTATACTTTGACATTGAAGCATCTCGGTAATGCTAAGGATAGAAAATAGTTATGAAAGGATTGTTGTTATTGGTTTTGATAAAAAGGACGAAGTTCCTGATAAAATGGTTTACTGGCATAATTGACAGATGAACCTTCTTCCTTCCTTTTACTAGGCCCTGTCTCATTTATAGTAGAAGATTTATCGGTCATAATCTTTCTAGCCTTTACAGTAGCTTCAATCATTTCTTCAGAAATGATGAGGTTGGAGAAATTCTTAGTTGCATTCCCTACCAGCTTGTCATAGTAGGGAGGACATAAGGTACCTATAAACAACATGGTTGTTTCCTTCTTAGTTAATGAAGGTTGCACTTGAAAAGCCACATCTCTCCATCTTTGGGCATATTCTTTGAAGGAATCTATAAGCTTTTTCTTCATATTATGAAGAATTAGTCCTTCAGCTACCCACTCTACCATGTGTTTTTATTGTTGTAAAAATGCATTAGCTAGATTAGACTAGCATTAAATTTGATTACGAGTTAAACTATTATTATACTAGTTTAATGTCAAACACATCAAGCTTTCTTGAAAGCAATGGATAAGAAGCTTGTCATCATAAGAATATCCAGCCATCTTCTAAATAAACATCTTAACGTGGGCTTTGAAGGAAATGGTGCCCTTGTATATCTTAAAATTTGGCATTTTGAATTTTGAAGGGAAGACCAAATCTAGTACCAAATTGAGGCCTTCAGCATCTACACTGGTATAGAGCTCATCTTTCTCTATAGCTTTAAATCTCTTTTAAAAAGCTGTAACTTTCCTTTTCAATTTTTACTTTGGTTTTGACTTTTTGCTTATGTCTTTCTCCTTTATCAGGAAAGAGGGTTGTTAATTCTTGTCATGTAGGTGCAGCTTTTGCATTTACCCTTTACAACACAGCATTGGGGCTGATAACAATGACTGAGGGTGTGTAGCTCTAATAACATTTAGTTATACATTTAGTTGTGTTTGAAGTTTGTGTTTCTTGAGGATTTTCTAGTGGTGTTTGAGGCTAAACCCCTCGAATGTCCCAATAGGAATACCAACAATACCTTTCAATTGCTGGCGAGCTGTTCTCTTGCCATGAGCAACTCCATTAATATTGTGATTTGGGCTTGCGATTCTTTTTCTCTTTTAAACATGGCCTCTTAAGACTTCCATTGACTTTTTTCCAGTCTTTCTAATTTTTCTAATTAGTCTTAGCCATTTTTCTTGCTCTGGATCGAGTATAATAGCAATAGGTGGGTGGTTGTTCAATGGCTCTCTTTTAATTAGCAATGCTGAAAGCTTTAAAAGGGAAATTTTTAAATTTTGTCAAGTTAAGCTTGTATTTGTTAATGAATGTATAAATATGTATATGTATGGTATGAATGTATGAATACAATTGTAAGAATGCTTGCTTTAGCAAAAGATTTAGAAATTATAAATTTTCATTAATATTCTAACAAATTACACATTATTCATAATATATGGATTACATCTGAGGAAAGTCCTAACTTGATCATACTATCATTGAGCTTGTTCTAAAAATTCAAGTACAATAGGTCCATACTCCCCAAATGGATTAACCCTACTCTTTAGAACTTCGATTTCTTCTACCATCTTTCTTTCTTGAATGATCGTTGAGTGGATTTCTTTCATGAGGTGATTAATGTTTCCAATATACCTTCATTTCTTGATAGGCTTAAGTCCAAGCATTTATGTCATCCTCTTGCTAATGTAGTTCTTGCCTCATTTCTTCAACAGTCATTGCATGAATTTCCCTTTCATGAAGCGATCAAGATGTTGCCCTTTGCTCCCATTCAAAAATGGCTACCTTAGCTTCTCATTCTAAAGCCTTGGCTTTCCATACTCCGAACACTTCATGAAGTTTACGTATTTTATCAGTCGTCCTGCTAAAGGTTTAGCTTATGCTCCCAGATACGCCAATAAGCTTTATCTTCTTGTTTTGCTCAAACCAGTTTTGCCTCATCAAATTATACTTGTCTTCCATCTTCTAGACATCTTTCTCTTGAGCCTCTATCTTCATTTTTAGATACATAACTTTTTTCTTGAAGAGCTAGATTTTTAGCACCCAATCTTTTATGATCTTTTATTGCTTCCTCTTTTATCAAATCAACTTCGGAAGGCATAAAGGCTTTAATTGGATGGATACCCTAGGATCGACTCTGTCTATTCCTGAGATAATCCAATTGCACCTCTAGATACTCCTCTAGGCATTATATTAAGGAGCAGTCTGGTTCGTATGCACGTAATCCTGACTCCTATCTTTTCCTCTAATTTAAGGCAGTCGACTGAAGTAAATTTCTATAACCTTTACCATGATACTTTAAATCCAGGCTGTCTAAACCAAAGGTCATGGGGATAAATTGCCAAGACCCATATTGTCATCGAACCAAAAGTGGTGCCTCATAGTCCAAGCAAAGGCACAAAGAATAAATGACCACATTAATACACGAAAGATTTTGGTTAAAACCAAAGTGCTCTCTATGTTATATCATCAAGGGCAAAATTTTTCAACATCTCAACCCATTGATTCTTAGTCCCCAATTTAAGCCATTTCTTCTTAATGAATTCTTGAATAGAAACACAATGTGAGAAGTAAAGCTGGACTTTATCGACACCTTCACCCTATAGATGAGTTCAGGCCTAAATATATAGTAATAATGCACACCCAAAAAATCTGCCCTAACTTATGTTTCGACATGCATTAAATGCTAGGATTATTTCAACTAGAATGACAGGGGCTAGATGCATAGTTCTTCACAACCGGTCAAAAAGATCTACGATCACTACTTTGACATGTCTGAGTATACTTGGGAAGAAAACTAAGCCATATATACTAAAGTAAATTCATTGATAGCCTTTTCCCTATCTAAACGTAGTTCGATATATTCTTGTAGAAATTACCATGAGGTAACACTAGTATTCCCTTTTTGCTCAATAAATTGAGGAGCTAATTTGAAAATTAAGTTAAGAATTTACCCAACTTCTTTTGAAAGCTTACTAGGTTATGTTCCTTGTAATAAATGGGTCTTGTCTCCAAAGGCCCCAACGCAAGTAAAGATGTAATTTCTTTTATAGTTAAAGTCATATTATGCTGATTAAATGAGAAGCACCAATATGAAGGATCCTAGAATTTTGTCAAAGCTTAGATATGTTGTTCATCCATCTGTATCTTAAGTAGCAGGGCAATCTGTCCATATTTTTCTTCAAATTGAGTCAATTTTGTATTTCCCCAACTATCTAATATCTTGGCCAATTTTGATAAAATGTTTTAGCGAAGATGTAAATATGTGATTTTTAGCAATTCTGACATGAAATCCTTCAGTATGTAGTCCCTATGTTCCTTTAATTCAACTCAGAGTCATTACGAACCTCCTTGAATGATTTGGAAACCACCACTGCATGTGCTCGTTCACCCATGAAGACTAATGAAAATTGAACTGAGCTGAAATTCAAGTCTAAAGCAAGCATCCCTTTATACAGATGAAAAATGCACCGAGGAAAGAAAAAGAATAAATACATTGTTATCCATAAGAAATATTAAATCCCAATAATAATAAAATTTAATAAAGAGAAATAATACAATAATAAATTATCTAATTAAATAAAAAGAGATAAGAAAAAAAGTACATTTGCACCTTCATGTGTCCCTAATTTTTGGTGATGCTAAAATCAGGCATGGTTTTAATTGGTAGGTCACTAAGGTTCACTATATGAGGTTTAGGTTACACATTCAAATCGGTTCTCAAATCACTCCCCAAGCCCAAAAACAAATTAATGAGGTAACCTACCCTTACCCATCACAGGTTAATATAGAAAGGGTTCAATTCGAGTAGGAGTATCTTTCATGCTTGTAACAAGATTAACACCTCAAGCACACATAGGAATTTACACTTGGTAGGCTTTTCACTGGCCCGAACAAAGGCTAACACCTCCACTTAAAATATTAAGTATTTATACCCCTTCCAAAGATCTGAAAAACAAACTACTACATACATGCTCAATAGGTGCGAAGGGATAAACAAACCTTCCTGGTGACAAATCATTAAATCAAAACCTCTATCTTAAATCCCAAAAAACAAAGGAAACACAAAAATGGATTAGTTCAAAAATAAAAGAAAAATTTTTAAAAATACAAGAACTATAATTAAATATTGATTAAAACTGAAGTAATCAAAATTTACTTAAAACATAATTAATTTTAGGCCAGACTCTCTAACTGTTCCCAGTGGAGTCGCCAAGCTATCGCAACATGGCTCGAATATTAATCCTAACCACCTTGACTTAAAATGGTGAGTATACCCCTCCTTCCTATATATATATATCATTATTCAACTTATTTTTAGGGGCCCATATCATTATTAATTTCATTTTTTACTTTTCATGTCTGGGGATGGAGTTGTTGAGATGAATTGCTCACTCAACTTAACCTAAATAAATAGTTATTAAGAAACAAACATTTATTTGTAGTCGCCGCCAATCTATTTCGGCTATGTAAGATTTGTCACCTATTAAAATTCATATTTTAAGGGTTACAAAACCTTTAAAAACAAATTCTGAGATTTGTAAGAACGCCAAAGATCATATAAAAAGGTCAGGAAATTGGTACCTTATTAATCATGTGTGTTTGGAAATCACAAGTAAAAGATCAACCTTCTTGTGATGTCTAGAAATCGATACCTTATTAATCATGTGTTAACATAAGTTTTGAATTTTATTCAATTTCAATATTTAATATTTAATTATAATTCTCATATATGATATTTTATCAAACAAATTTATTATTCTAAAAAAGTTGTGCTTTTAATATTTTTAAAAATTAAAGTGTCTTTTACACTCTTTTGGAGGATCAGAAGGACACGAAAGTTTTTATCATTCTCTTTTGTATCTTACTAGAAAGCCAATGAAATATGAAAGGTTTAAAAATTAAAATATCTTTTGTAACCTACTAAAAAACCGATGGAATACAAAAGGTTTTATTTTTAATGAAAATTGAAAAATCTAGACTTTCTATTTAAAAAGGATATCTCGTTATGAAAATAATTCGTAAAAACCCTCTCATATACTAGGAGAAATTTTATATACTATTTTAACTCGAAGAAATTGCCTTAATTTTTAAAAAATATCTAATTTTATTAAAAATATTAATAAAATATCCTAAGATTCGAAAATGGTCTAACATGACAAACCTATCCCTAATGTGTACTTTCAACATGAAAGTATCCCAATATTCACGTAGGACTTGATTCTAATATAAAATTATGAAAATGCCTTTTGGTATACATTCAACATGAAAGTATCTCAATAACCTTAAAAAACTAGAAAATAGTTATGAGAGAGTGAAATTATCTTAAATATACACTTATGGCATAAAAGCATCCCAGTGACTATATCGGACTCAATTTCAAGAAAATTACAAAAATACTTTTAGGGTATACCTTCAACGTGAAAGTATCTTGGTAATCCTAAGGACTAGAAAATAGTTATGAAAGGGCAAACCTATCCTACATATACACTTCTGGCATAAAATAATTCCAGTGACTACCTAGGACTCGATTCTAAAAAAATTACCAAAATGCCCTATGGTATACCTTTTACATGAAAGTATCCATGTACCTTAATGGACACTAATATGACAAGAAATAATTATTTCACCCTAAATGTGGAAATTAAAGTATTAAAATTAACTTAAAATACAAAAATTACAATTAAGCCCTTAAACTTTCATCCTTTGGGAAGAATACGAAAGGTTTTAATAATTTCTACACCCCTTCGAAAAATCAAAGGAATGGTAGAAATATTTTAACATGATAAAAAGACCATTTTGCCCCTAAAATGCAAAGATTTGCTATATGGTTCCTAAACTTTTCTAATTTTGCAATTTGATCCCTACATAAAAAAACCACAAAACATCATCAAACATATGAAAATCAACATGTAAAGCACAGCAAACATAATCATGAAGATTCAGCCAAACAACCTTGGCCTTGAAATAAAATTTTTCCATTTTTTGCAAACTAGTCCTTAAACTTTGTAAAATTGTAAATAGGTCCCTAAAATGTGAAAAATGCCTAAACAAGTTTGTTAATGCATGAAACAGGTGTTTCGGCCAATGAAAGAATAGCCTAAAAATTTTAAACATTTTCCAATTTAATTCTTATATTTCCTAATATTACAATATAATTAAAAAAACATAAAATCATCACAAAAATAAGCATAAAAACATCGTCAAAATTGCTTATTAAATTTGGAGAAGGTGAAAAACAAACTTTCGTCTATATTTTCCAACACAAAATCATGAAAAGAACCATGAATAAATATAATCAAACTTAAATACAAAAATAAAATCATAAAAAAAGTATGCAAATATATTTATCAACATATTAAGCTGAAAATATTAAGGAAAACAATACAAACATACACATAAATATACAACAAAATTAATGCCACATCAATAACAACAATATTTCATGAAAAAAAAAATCAAGCTTTAACTAAAAAAATTAAATATAACAACAAATATACAAAAAATTGTTCATTATCAACATGTTTAGCCTTTTAACATGGAAGAAAATCCATAAGCTTTAACATAATTTTGACTCGCAAAAATGAAAAATTAATAGTGAAATTAACAAAAGTGAAAGATTTGGTAAGAAATCTATCTTAAAAAGCCTTAAAAATTATGAAAACTTTTTTAATATTTTTTTAGTATTTTCTTTTACAAGTGACCAAAGCTCATTTCAAAAGAAACCATCTCTTATTTATAACGAAAGGTTTCGGGCAAGGACTAAAATAATAACACTTGGCCAAAAGCCTTCTAGGCTATGCTTAAAAAAATCATTTGATTTTAATTTTTTTTCTTTGTTTTTTTTAATTCTTTTTGTAATTATTACTTTTTAATTTGATTTGATTTAAATTAATTCAATTTTTCATTTTGGTGCTTGTGTCATCCATGACATCATCAAGCTCTAGGTAATTTTTGGCACATACTTATATAATATGTAAAATTATACCATAAAAAATAATTAGAAGGATAAAATTGTAAAAATAAAAAATTATGTATTTGAAATAAAATTTCATACGATAAATTTAATTTAATCTGATAACAAAATTAATTTTAATTTTGAAAAAGAAAATCATTAAAATGCCCAATTTCACAAAATTTTATGAGAAAAATCTTTAACAGAAAAAATTATTATTTGTAAAAAATGGGAAACTCGTTAAATAAATTAAATTCTAAAAAATTGATTTCTATAAATTAAATAATAATATTTAAAGAATTTTCAAAATTATAAACTTGAAAAATGCTACCCAAAAAATTTATGGAGTAAAAAACTCCGCTTCTTAAAAACATGAAAACTCTAAAAAATACAAAACTCATAAAATAAAATAAATTTTGAAAAATATTTAATATTAATTAAATAATAATATTTAAATAATTTTAAAAATTATAAACTAAAAAAAATCCTACCAAAAAAATTTATGGAGTAGAAAACTCCATATCTTGAAAATAAAAAAATTCTAAAAAAATGTGAAGCTCATAAAATAAAATGAATTTAAAAAATGATTTAATATGAATTAAATAATAATATTTAAAGAATTTTAAAAATTATAAACTCAAAAAAATTTTACTAAAAAATTTTAAGGAGTAGAAAACTTTGTATTTTAAAAATAGAAAAATTCTAAAAATATGTTCAAATTTTATAAAAATGAATTGATTCAACACATTAGTTAAAATATTAATTTATAGAAATAGTAAAGATGAAAATCTGAAATCTGGAATATTTTTATTAGAAAAAATTTCACGAATATGATACATTTTGTACCATGATAAATTCAAATTTAGGTTCCAAAATTGATAACTTGATATCTCATGGTAAAAAATGCCAATACAAATTTTTTATTGAATATTTCTGATTTTTTGGAGTGCGTATTGACATAAATACCATATAAGTATCAGTAAAAATATAAGACAGTAAAGTTCCCAAATTTCATAAAAAATTCTCGAAAAAAACCTAAAAATGAAAAATTTGACAATGATGTCATCCACAAAAATAGATTTCCAAAATTTGATAATAAAATATTAAAAAAAATTGTTCTCTTAAATATTCATCTTGTATATCCGAAATTAGGGCTCAAAATAACACTTTTTTTCATGTGCACATGCGACCATTTAGGTATAACTGAAAGAATCCTAAAAATGTCTAGTCTTCCTAAAAAGATCACTCTCGATCAGGGTCGCCGTTAACTTTTCAATCTCAGATATTTGCAAATATTGAAAAAAGGACTCAGACAAAATCTAGTGTCTACGTGAAGGAGTTTCCAAAAGTGCAACAACTTAATCAACAAGTAAAGTGGACTTAATCAAAGAAAGTGATTAAGTTTGGAGTTCCCAAAAGTAATCCGTTCAAGCTACTTGGAAATCGAAGTCCTACACTTTAGGGCTTTTGCCTAGATATAGGACTCTAAGATTAGACTTAGGGATATCTTAGATACTTTAAAGCTTTTATTTTTCTCTAATTCTTTGAAAAGAAGAGCAACTATGAAGACCTTGCAATAAGAGGTGGATTAGAAAAGTTTGAAAACCAAGCCTTAAAATTATTAGTTTTCTCTTTCCCCTAATCTTTTTATCTTTATTGTGATGTTTATGATGGTGAAACTCCAGTGTTTTGTGTTTTATTTAATTAATATGAACTAAATTTATTTTCTAAATGGAACCCAATGTGTAGTTTGAATTCTTTTATTATTTTTTTTGATTTGATGATATTTAAATTATTTGTTCAATATTATTTGTAATGCTTCTAATTACTTGACCACCAATTAGATTCCTTTGGTAATGTTAATAAACTTGGAAAAGAGAATTTCTTGTTTAGACCTGAATTTAATGGCATATGTTTCATATTCATTTATTAGGATGAATTAATTTGCATGTTAGATAGGAATATATAAGCATGCCATACGTAACGAAATTAGAGTCTACGATTAATAGGTTTCTTTTAATTCAATTTGCATAGGAATATAATAAGTTGGTTAAGAAAGATATTTTTATAAGACCAACGGAAGATGCTTATAAATAATTAGAACTCTAGGTTAACAGCTCATTGTCATTAATCGAGTTAATAAGGTAAAACCGATCTAAATGAAATGTTGAAGGGAAATTGTAATCCTAGGCTTTATCATTGATTAAGTAAATCCTATTTAATTTGCTTTGTTAATTTGGTTAATTTTTTTTTACAATCTTTTAATTAGTTATTTGGATAAGATTAAATTGTTTTAATTTTAGTATCTAGCAAAATTTAGTTTAATTCCTCTTAGGAACGATACTCTATTCATCACTATGTTGCTTGTTTATGACACATGCACTTGCAGGGGAATCCGAAATCTCCCCTAATCCATTCATGAGAAACATTTTCTTCTCACCCTCCACATCAAATTTCTAATCAAAGAATATACCTTTTTTCAGTTGGCCATGTCATCCCAGCGATTGGGCAATGGCACATGGTAACACTATGTCTTTATACTCTTTGGTAAATTGAGTCAACTTTGCATTTGCCCATAGATCCCATATCTCAAGTAACTCCTTTAAAGTGTTTTGTCCGAATGGGTTATTCTTGTTAATTCTAAAATAGAGCTTTTTGATAAATAGTCCCCGTTGTTTATTTGATTCTTCTTTAAGTCTGCATAAACATCTTGGTACTCTTTATAAATAACTATAATTTGTGCTTGATTTTCCATGAATCCTAATGAAAATCTACTAAGCTAAAATCTCATTTTAAAACAAATATCCCAATAAGCAAGCGATGTATGCAAAGGCAAAAAAGAGAAAAAATGAGCTAGTAATCAAATATAAAAATACTAACAGAAAAATAAATCTTAAACATAAAAAAGGTAATCTAAAGCATAAGTATTTACATTAATAATTGTAAAATAAGGTAAAAAAAAGGTTAAAACCACTCTTTCATGTGCTCATAGTTTTTTGGTAACCTCTAAAATCGACTATGGTTCAAACTAGGTGAACTTTGGTTCATTACATAAGGTTTAAGTTTAACGTCTATATATGTTCTTAAATTGCTCCCTGAGTCCAGAAAGGACTAATAAGGCACCCTAATCCTTATCCATCTCAGGCTTTTGTTGAAAAAGGTCCAATTCCAATGGTTGTATTTTTCAGGCCCATGTTGAGGCTACCACCTTAAGAAAACATTGGAATTTACACCCTCTAGACCAAATAAAGCTAACTTCTAAGAAGGCTAAGCTAATTCACCCCCTTTTAAATCAATTCAAGATCCTTAACAAGCTCATGTCATGAGATGCATGTGATTCGTGTGTGCAAAGGAACAAAAAAAAACATTTTTTGACTTATTTGCAACCCTTATCATAAATCCCCGAAGAACAGAGCAATAATAAAAACATTAGTAAAAAAACTAATAATACCTGGAAATCTATTCACAAAATATTTTCTTATTAATTTAAAAAAAATGAAAGGATCATAACGAAATACTGATTAAGACCTACCAACCAAGAATTTTGCTAACAAGCAATTAATTTGAGGCCTGACTCTCTAACTAGTCCCTAATGGAATTGTCAAGTGTCATAACGTGCTGAACACGAATCTGATACCCTAAACTTAGATTAGATTAATTACTTTTTCTTTACTTGTACGGGATGAGACTTATTTGTCAGGATGAATCACTTATCAGACTTAACCAAAATGGTCCTTAAAAATGTTCTGTTAAATTAGAATAACCACAAATCTCAATAAACTAGGTAAGATTAGTCACCTCCCAGAGTTTATCTTTTGAGAGATATGAAACCCTCGAAAACCAACCCTAAAATATGCTTAAAAATCAAAGATTTGCATGAAAATAGTTCGAGAGTTGGTTACGGTAGAGTAGGATGGTCCCCTCTATGATGCGTTTATATCAACACCATTAACTACGTGTTATCTTAAACCTCATTATATTTGGTTTTAATTTCTTGGTATTTAAATATAATTCTCATATTTCAAAATATTTGAAATTAATATTATCATTCTAATTCCAAGTAAATCTAGTTTCAATTAATTTTAAAATCAAAATATTTTTCACACCCTTTCGAAAAACCTAGAGGAATATAAAAGCTTTAGTTTTTGGGAAAAATTGAAAATTCTGAGTAACTTATTTAAAAAGGGTATTCTACTATCGAATTTAACCATGTAAGTGCATATATCAAAAAAAGTAATATAATGATAAAGTAGAGTATTGTTCCCACAAGAAATTGTGCTAAAATTTGCTCATACTAAAATTAAAACAATTTAATCTTATCCAAACAACTAATTAAAATATTGTAAAATAAAATTAAACTAAAATTAACTAAATAACAAAGCAAAGAAAATAATCATAAACATTATAATAAAGATAAAAAGATTAAGGGAAAGAGAAAACTAAGAATTTTCAAGTCATGGTCTTCAAACTTCTCCAATATGTTCTCTAATTGTAAAGTTTTAACGGCTGTTCTCCTCTTTAGAATACAAAAGAAAAAATAAAAGCTATATATTATCCCCAACCTCTTCTAATTCTAATTCGAAGAATGCTATGTATAGCTAAAACCCTTGCAAGGAGAAACTTGGCAAGCAAGTAACTTGTATAGTTTGTTTTCGGAAGCTGCCAAACTAGATCTACTTTGCTTCTTGATTAAGTTGTCAACATCAGAAACTCCTTCGAGCTTTAGCTCTACAGAATACGAAAAATACTAAATAACTATATAATTTAAATATAAACTAAAATAATTAAAACTAATTTAAAAATAACTAAAAAATAAAAATCTCAAAGACTTAGCTAACTTTAATGCTTATAATGAGACTAAATAACTTTATTTTATAGAGTTATCACACCTCTTAATTAAAGATTTTCTTAGTCCTCTAGCAAAACAAAACAGAAAAATAAAGATTAAACAAAACAAAAATGAAATGAAATAAAACGAAATGAAGAAAAACACGAATTCAAATGAATCACATTATGATAGCCTTAAATTTCCTTAAAAGTCATCTCAAAATCCTAGCTCAAGGTAGATGTTACCGTAATCTAAAATCATACTTTGAGTCAATCATAACTCTCATGCTTCAGATAGATTTCCAGTGTGTGTATGATCTCTTTATAAATCATTGCATGCAATTTGAATAAGTTTATATTGGTGCAAACTATGAATTAATACTAGATTCTCATATGTTTGCTTTCCATCTCTCTCTTCACTAATGTAGACCAACACCAAATCAAAGATCATGTAGGACTTTATTAAGCTTATAATGAAAGGCTTGGATAAAGGTAGGGTAAAAGACGTTTTTGGCTTAGTTCACCTACATGCACTTTTCTTTGTTCGAGATCTTTTAAAAGCCATCCACAAAACTTTGAGGCACATACTCATTTTCATGCCTTTATTTATTTTCACAACCTTTTTCTCTTTCCTTGTTTCTTTCTTTCTTTCTTTTTTTCAGTTTTTTTATTTTTTCTTTTTTTTTAACATCACCAATACAACCCAACTTAAACATGGCTCATAAATATTACTGAAACAATTTCATGCACGAGCTTATATAGTGAGAGTTGATCATGGTTTTTCTCACTAGGCTAGGCTAAATAATATATGGTAATCAAAAGAAAAAGATACATATCAATTAGGCTTAGATAGGGTAAACTAAGTATAAAAATAAGTAGGTAGGCTTAGAAAGGCTCAAATGATCCAAAAGTGACCTAAATCATCTTTTCAACTTATTGTTGTCCAGGATTTTGCCTCAAAAAAATCAAATGAATTCTAGGCTTTTAGATGTAATCACAATTCACATCAACATAAATAGTCTCTAAATAAGTAATGCAATTTGATCTAAGAGATCAGGTGCTCAAATTTTGAAAATCACATTCTAACAATGAAATTAACAAAAGAATTTAACTCAAATTCAAATTATGCTTATATATTCCCAAGAATCAAGATAAACAATAAATAATTTCTCATCATTAGATAAGGGTTTCATCATAATAAGACAAAACATCTCGAACATAAGACAACCTAACCATTTAAACATACTAAACTAAAAAATTATGTAAAAATAAAAAGAAAAAGAAAAAATTATGAAAAAACAAACTAACCTAGAGTAATTTGACACTATTGGGAAAAATTAAACAAATGGCCTAGTGGAATTTTAAAATTTTTAGAAACAGATCACACTAGATCATGTTGTCAATAATACCCCATAGTTAATTACTTGAGTTGTAGATCTGCAAATGTGCCAAAGAATTCCTAGAGCAAATCCATGTGAAACCTTTAATCAACTAGCCTTCTTTACTATTCTCCAATTCTTAAATTGTGGAATGTGTGGGCACTTTTTATCTTGATTAACTCTGAATTAGTATGGTTTGATTCTCCCTCAAGAACACCTTGTTCCAAAAGGTTTTAAATCACAAGATGTTGTAATAAATAACCCTAAGGTGGCACAATGGTTTAACCTAAACTATAAATTATTGCCTCTTATTTATTTTAGGTAACAAGGTAGCCTTAATTTTTAGTTTTTTAATTTTTAATTAAAATAATTATTTTATCGCCTCCTTAAAACCCTAGTGGCTGCCTACCCTAGCATGGTATTAGCCTTATTTTTGGCCAAGCCCTAATGTTACCAAACATTTTTTTGGCCCAATATATTTTAAGGAGTTTAAGCTATTTAATTTAAATACTTAATTAATTCTTATTAAACTGTTAAATTTATTTAACCAGATAATTTTTCATAAATCTAATTCTAATTCAAAATAAAATCATGGCAATTATATTCGAATAGAATAATAATGATCAAAATAAAACTAATGATAGTGAAATAATTAATTTAATCATAAATTAAAAATGAATAAAGTGATTTTTTAATTTATTTAGAATATTATTCCTATTTAATTTATAAATAAATATTTAAATAAAAATTCATAAATATCAAATTAATTATATAAATAATTAATTTTTTCATATCTATTTTATTTAAATTAATTCCTATACTTATCAAAAGATAAATATAACTAATTCAAATTACCAGTTTTTGTCTTAAATAAATATTTAATCAAATTAAACATATATTCTAAATAAAGAAAACCAAAAATTATTCTTCATTATTTATTGACGAAAACGTTACACCCCTAAAAGGAGCGTATCCAGTGTACCACTTCACTATATTAAGAATTATTCGACTTCGGTTATTCTGATCAATAACCAATTATTGAGGAATTATGTTAAGTTAGTGGATGGACCAATTGGACATATATAATTACACTCTAATTAATTTATGTATCAATTATTCAATACCGAATAAATTAATTACTTAATTATTAATCTCAGAGTCATACCATTAAAGACCTAAGACTGTTCTCCTAATTATATGCTGTATTAAGCAAGCTTTATAAATAGCCTTTTAGTCTAATGACCTTTTCATTTGTGTAACACCTTTATATGATATATGTGATCAATTCAAGGTTAAAGTCCGTTTTACCTACTCGATCACTTTATCTAAAGTTTCATTATGATCTCTATGTGAAAATGATTGTTCACCACATATGAACAATTTATCATTTGATAAACAAATGATCAAGGCCTCATCCACCTTTTAAGAGGATAACCTTAACTCCTTATAAGAGTTATGATTCCATATCTATAAGTAAAGTTCTCATCTAGTATAAATCATATACCTAATGAACTGGTCTAGTAGCTTACTAGTTCAAGACACTTTACCTTTAGAATGTCAAAGCATATAAGTTAAACAAATGGATTCAATTACTTACTTAGGATTTAGATAATTACACAATGAACATCTAAAGTAAATTAATTTGAGTAAATGGACTTATTAATGGATTACTTGCACTTTAGTCTATTCTGATATATCTATGTCTCTGTTTAGGAGTCAGCCCACTCTAAATGGCTAAGATAAGTCATCTCCCTAATTTGATTTAGACGACATAATAGTCTTAATATGAGTTAATTGCTTACATTAACCCCACAGACTATGAACTATGAATTTGGACTACTTACCTAAGAATGTTGTCTTTTCACACATAAAATCCATCATATGCAACATTCTAATGATATAAACATAAGCAATTAATAAGGCATATTTGCATATATTTAGTTCAACATATAAATTAAATAATGGAATGGCAATGATGTAATGAAAAAATTGAATATATAAATATGAATAATTAGTTCAAACTAATGAAATACATCATAATGTCTTTAATCCTTAAGGCATTTCTAATAGACATTAGCAAAATAAAAACCTTAACCCCAAACTTTAAACAAACATGGCCCTTAGTATTTATTAATAAAAACATAAAGAATAAGAAACTCCTTTTTTTTCAATGAAGGAATCTTAGACAAACCTCTAAATATCCTTATCAACCTCATGATGTGATGCCAAAGTTTATGGGAGCCTATAAAAGAAAACAAAATAAAACAAAATTATTAAAAATAATCTTAAATTTTCAAAATGTGTATAATAATATATTTTATAAGGTTAAAAATAAAAAAATAACAATTAAAAAAATTAAAAACTCAGCGATTGCTGCGTTGCCAATGGCCGACAATGTTAAGCCAACAACAGAACAAAATGAGTGCCGAGGCAATGCAACGATGAGGTTACAACACCTAGCAATGTAGTGATAGAAGTCCTAATTCTTTTGGTGACTTGGCACCACAGCGTTGTGTTTCAAACAATTTTTTATGCCATAATGCCAAACCATTTTTTAGAACTTGCAAAAAATGAAAAACAAAATTAGTAAAGAAAATTAAAAATTAATCTTAATCAAATGCGAAATAGAAAAAAGCAAGAGATATGAAAACTTGGGCTCCTCCCAAAAAGTACTTGATTTGTAGTCTTTCGCTTAATTATCTTCATTATTATTTTAGGTTGGCTAAACTAATTGATGACCTTTTATTACTAAATTCGTCTCCCCAACATTGCATGAGTCACTGTCTTTTTTTTAGCTTATTCTTTAGACTATCATTAACTATGCTAATTGGCTCAAAGTTGAGTTTTATGCTTTCTTATCTGGCCCTTTTCACGAAAACTTTGAAACACTCATTAAACTTTTAGGTGCATCTTTCACAGCATTAATTGCCAAACATTTTTTAGAACTATTAAGATAACCAATAGCTTTAAAAACTTTAAAGGTTAACTATTGGTCTTAAACTGTTATGATAAGTTCTCATTTTCTTACATCAATGAGAGTTTTACCAATAGTTAATAATTGTTTCCCAAAGAATGATTGGAATTTCACTATCTTTCTTCATGTCAAGTATAATGAAGTCAACGAGAAAGATGAATTCATGAACCTTCATAAGCTCATCCTCTATAATGCCTCTTGGATAAGTGAGAGATCTATCAAATAATTGCTATGTAACTAAAATAGGTTTTACCTCCTTCAAACCAAGTTTCTTATATATAGAAAGAGGCATTAAATTTATACTCATTCCCAAATCACATAAAGCTCAATCAAAAAATTTATTACTTATAGTGCATGGAATGATGAAGCTTCCTAGATCCTTGAGCTTTGGTGGCAATTTCTTTTAAAGGATGGCACTACACTTTTTAATAAGTGCAACTGTCTCAAATTTACCTAATTTTCTCTTTCTTGATAAGATTTCTTTCATAAACTTGATATAATTTAGATTTATTCTAAAGCTTTAGCAGAAGATGTAGTAATATGGAGCTTTTTAAACACCTCAAAAAACTTCTAAAATTGATTTTAAGCTTTTGTTTTTAAAGGCGCTTAGGAAAGGGTGGTGGTAGGTAGCCTAGAGGTGGCTTTTCTTGCTTTTTCTCTCTTTCTATTTTTTACCTGTATCTTCTTTATCATATGGTTTCGGTGAATAATCTTGCTTCTTGCTACATCTTTCAACATCTTTTCCTCTCTTAAGTGTGTTGCATTACATTGCTTTTTCCCATTGTTTCTCAAGTTAGGCTCGGTATCACTTAGAATAGTACCCAAATGATGACTATTTATGGCATTAGCAAACTGTCCCACTAGAGTCTAAATGATATTGCTATAACTATCAATTTTTGTCTTAAGTTGCTTAAACAAATCTTTCATTGATGGCTTTTTTTCTTAAGCAGCCGCCTGAGTTTGTTGTGGAAACCTAAGAGCCAATGCTTGCATACTTACAAAGAAAGGCACATGATTGTTGATCTATGAGATTTTTGGGTGATTCTGCAAACTTGGACTATAGCTATTGGAATAAGGGTCATTTTTTGGTCTAATATAATTCTCAACATAATTAATTAATCCAAAACAAGTAGGGTAATGATCACTAAAATGTCCATCCTTACATAGTTCACAAATCATAAAAAGAGTTTGAACTAAATATACACTCATAGCATCCAATTTCTTTGTGATTACCACTAGTTATGCATTTAGTGAAGCAATGGCATCAGTGTCATAAATACCTACAACTTTTCTTGGCAAACTTCTTTCAGTGGACCTTGATCATTAGAAGCTATCTTTTCAAGTAACTCATAAGCCTCATCATGTGACTTCCCAATAATGCTCCATCTACCATGAAAGTTTAAGGATAACTATAGGTCAGTGGCTACCTAAGGAAACTCTGATTTGGTTTACCCCTCAGCTAGGAGGCAGCATCGATATTAGTTTTTATTTGACCTATCATTCCTTATAAAAAGTTTGTTCTAGAAGCCATCTAGGAAAACAATCATAAGCAAATCTTTAAAGCAAATCCTTGAATCTTTCCTAAGCTTTTTAAAGTGATTCTAAATCATACCACATAAAAGAAGTAATGTCATTCCTCATCGTTGCTATCTTGGCTAAAAAAAAATATTTGGCAAGAAACTTTAGGGCCAAATTATCTTAAGTACTGCTTGAGCCAATTGAAAGTGAACTCTACCAACGCTTTGCCTTATTATAAAGTAAAAAAGTGAAAAGTCAAAATCTGATGGCATCTGAAACTCCATTGTTCTTGAAAGTGTCACATATCTCTGGAAAATATGTGAGCTTTATGATCATCATTTCATAGCCCACTAAATTGAACTAATGTCTATATCATCTGAATGATGGTTGGCTTTATCTCAAAATTATTGGCTTGGATTGCAGGCCTCTAGACTAGATTTTTTAAATCTCTTCTTTCAATGTAACAAAGGACGAAGAAATAAAGAAATATTGTTTGTCAAAATGAATATTGTTTGTCAAAAAAAAGAAACCCGCAATTGTTTTTTTTTATTCCCAAGACAAAACTTCTTTCCTTTGGTTCTATATTCCTATCCTGAAATAATGAATTGAGTTTTTATAGGCATTTTGGACACCACTATTGAAAAAGCCTTTCTAGCTATATTTTCGGCTACTCCGCTCATTTCATAAAGTATTCTGCCCAGTTTAATGATAGCTACCCAATACTCGGGAGATCTTTTCCCTGAACCCATACATGTTTCCTTTGCATGAAAAGGACAGTAAACTCCCATAGGCACTTTGTATCTTCTTCTTTGGCCATTATATTATTAGAAATCAAGGCTTGTAAATTCTCCCTTCAAAGCTGATGCAAAGTTCTTTCAAGTTCTGAATCAAAAGGGACTAGTTCCAAGCCTCTCACTCTTCACACAAAAGGACCAAATGTACCTAAAAAATAAAAAAAAAGTTATGATTGGTATTAATATTAGCAAAAGCAGTAAAATATTTCCTCGATAATAGCACTAAAAACTTATTGTCAAATTTAACCATGCAACTGCACTATCACAATAAGTAATATAGTGATAAAATAGAGTATTATTCCCATGAGGTATTATACTAAAATTCCTGACTACTAAAATTAAAATAATTTAATCTTATCCAAATAACTAATTAAAGTATTATAAAATAAAATTAAACTAAAATTAACTAAATAATAAAGCAAAGAAAATAAGTACTGTCGTCACGTGCCTAACCTTTAAAACTTCAGACGATCTGAATGGCATAGCGCGCGGGACTTAAGAATAAATCATGGTTGGTTGTGGTCGAGCCTTTAAGCTATCCCCTGATTGGAATTTGGATTAGGCATGATAATATGAAGGGGTAGGGATCGTCGAACAAGTCACTTATCCCACTGAACCCGGGTGGCCACCACGAAATGGCCATAAACTTGGAGTCGCCACTGATAATTTTAGGCTAGGCAAGATCGGATGCCTATGGAAAACAATATCATGAGTTATGAAACTCAAAACATTGATTTCAAGGTTTACGAAGTCCAGAGATTTATTGGTTGGGCTCGGGAGTTAGTTACATGCGATGAAGGACTAGCACCCCCACAATGCCCGAAATCGGCACCTACTAACTATATGTCATGGTGGTCTCTGTTAAATCGATTCCATTTGGCTTCTATTTAGATATAATCCTCTTTAATGCATGCAGTTTTGAAAAATGTGAATCCGGGGTTTTTTATTAAGAAAAATAAGATCAACTATACGCTCGATGATGTGAAGAAGATAAGGATTTTTTTTATGAAAACGATATCCGGATTGGATTTTAAAAATTGGATGTCTCGTATTAGGCACTAGAGAGACACCAACAAGAAACATCGACTCATAAATTTTATTAGAAAACAAATTTTAAATATGAATGTACAATAACATGACAAAATGAGACAAGTTAGTGAGGCAAAAAATAAGAAATATAATATCATAAATGAGAAATCACAAACAAAAGAACATAAAAAAATAGGGGCGATCGAAATGTATCTCATAATTGCCTTTGATTATTGAAGAATAAACTAAGATGACAATTTTAGAGACTAATCAGGATTCGATGTAAATTTGAAGATAAAGATAATTTTTATCAAATAATTTGAGGCATCTGAAAGAGGGAAAATTTTAGGTTTTTAAGGTAAAAATGGGGTTGGAGTATCCCCTTGAAAAAGTAGGGTTGGAGTGTCCCCTAAAATAGAGTTATGAAAATAGTTAGGAACAAAGAAAAAATTTTATCATTTTTTAAAAAAAACAGAGTTAGAGTATCCCTTTAGAGTAGTAGGGTTGTAGTATCCCCAAAGTTAGAAAAACATTTAAGAACAAAGAGAAAATTTAAACTTGGATTAAAAAATAAGGTTGGAGTATCTTTTTTGAGTAGTGGAATTAGAGTATCTCCGCTAGTAAAAATTTTAATATGAATCCCTTTTTTTGTATTTTAACCTTGATCCAATTCAAAAGGGGTTGATGTTGTAAAGGATACTAAATAGGTGCATTTTGAGATATCCAAACGTCTCAATAAAAGGATATTCAAAAATTAGGTTAAAAATAGGGGACAGCATCATGTCATTTATGTTTCTAGATTTTTTTTCTGGGTGTATCCAAAGACTTTAGATTGTAAATGAGGTACCGTTGGAAACATAACTTAACAAGGTTTAATATAAAAATATTCCCAAATTTTAAGAAAATCACTTTCTAGGTAGAATTAATTTTTGAAGTTAGGTTCATCTTAGCTCTAGCAGCAAGTAAAATTAAAAGGGCATGATGGATTTGAAAAATCATTCTAGGCTTGTCCTGGATCATTAGATCATGGATAATACATTTCTAGAAAGTGAATTTTGTGAACTTTTTGGGAAAAATACCTCAAAATTTCATAAAAATCATCTGATAGGCTGATGGTCCAAACAGAATGTTGTACACTAATTCTAAGGGTTTCAGACAACAAAGGTTCGAAAAATCATAACTCCCTCGCTTAGGATGATCGAGGGCAAATAAGACACCGTTAGAAAGATAATCTGATGCCCATTAAAGGAAAAATATTAAAAAAATAAAAGGAAATATTTTATGGTTCAAAAATGATTTTTCAAGTTTGGACTATAATACTGCCAGAGCCAAAATAGGGAGATTAAGAGAGATTCGGGTCTAGGATGTTCGAACATTCATGACAAAAAGTAACGCGGGCTTTACAAGTTCATTCCAAAATCCCAGAGTAGTTTGGGATGATGGAATAACCTGTTAACCATGTCACCCAAAAAAACACGAGGCTCAAGATCAAAGATTAATACTACAAAGGATTTTCTTTTTTTCTTTGAAAAATAAACTTATTTCACCATGAATCCAGATTTGAAATATTGATTTGCCCCTAAGATTGGGAGACCAATTTGATGAAAACATTAAGTCCATGCTACTTTTCATCTATTAAAGGTAACATGAACTTAACTTGGGGAAGTTTCTAAAAATCAATTTTGTAAGAGACAAGCAAGCATTTTAATGGAGATATCATGAACAAAATACAGTACATAAAAAAATAAACATGGATTAAACATACAAACAAGCAAAGATGACATTTTGACATGGAAGTGGGTGACATGGATGCAAGAAGATGACAAATAGGGTGTATAGAGATGATATAAACATGTTTATACAAAGGAGTGGATGTTGAAGTTGTCAAGAGAGTATTTTAATTTCATGAGCCTCCTTAAAACATAAGAAAAATATTTGAACATACCTAAGACACATTAAGGTGACCATTTAAATGTGAAATGGATATGTGAATATGGAAGGAACATGGTAAGAGATGCATGAAAAGAGGCTATATGATGATGAAAATGAAGCATGATGAGTTTATATATCTAACACTATTAAAGTGTTAAGAGGGTCATCAAGATCCTAAGACTACCACAACCAAGGCAACAAAGATGCATGGGAGTATTAGGAGGGTCATGGTAACATGAAGGGTTCACTGAAATGAAATGGATGATTAAAACAGAAAATATATGGAACAAGGTAAAAAAAAATACCAGCAAAAGCTTGAACTTTCCTCCTATTTAAAGTGGTAGCTTTAAGCTCAGTCCTTTCCCTTTTTTTGCTATTGTTTAGCAAGAAAAGGGTAAAAGACAGGAACTTTCTGGTAATGTGGTTGCTGATAGGGTGTTTTGAGGATGAAAATATGTGAAACGTTGAGTTTTTGAAGTTGTTCTGATGGTGGTTTTAAGGAGCTATAAGAATGGAGATTGGTTGAGGGTGAAAGGTAATGGAATAGTATTTTAGTAGTTTTTTAGGCTAAAGTGGCTAGTGAATTTGTGGGGATGAATGAAGAGTTTTTTTGGAATTACTGGAGAGCTTCTTTGATAACTGAGAGAGTTTTTTTCTAAGATAGTTGGTTTTTTTTTGCTTAGCCCCTTTTTTTTAGAAGATAATGCAAAGAGTATTTTTTATTTGTTTCTTCTACACCAAGGCACATCTCTAACTGCCATGCTCAGTTGACTCTCTTCTTATTGGTTATGCCATATTGAATAAGAAGGCAAAAAGGCTGTGAAAGCCTACAAGTGGAGATATGTTTGCCATACTTTCTTTCTCCTAGATATGTTATGATAAGCATCCTACTCTTTAAGGACTGAGGTAGGTAATTGCCACCAACTTATATGGGCTTTGATAAACATCCTACTCTTTGAAGACTGAGGTAGGTAGTTACTACCAACTTATATGGGCTTTGATAAGTGTTTTGCTCTTTGAGGACGAGGTAGGTAGTAGCCATCAGCTTGTGTAGACTTTGATAAGCGTCCTGCTCTTTGAGGACTGAGGTAGGTAGTTTCCACCAGATTATGTGGTCTTCGATAAGCATCATGCTTTTTGAAGAGTGAGGTCGGTAGTTGCCACTAGCTTGTGTGAGCTTTGATAAGTGTCTTACTATTTAAGGAATAGATGGAAATGAGTTCAGATATCCTTCTTGGGTGATTTTCAATGAGCACATACGGTCAAAGGTATTTACATAAGGCCTTTTGAGATTTTTTAAAATCAAAAAATGGTACCTTAGGTTCTCTAGAAATTTGACTTCTACATACGAGAATTGATACCTTTAAGATGTTAATGCTGCATAATGCATAGAGATGCAAATGCCTGCCTAATTTATGCAAAGGTGATGACCTTAAAGGCCTAATCTAATGGTTGGTTTTGGGCTCTCTTCAGCTTTGGTGAAGTGGCCTTTTGCCTAGGGTTCATAAATCTTACTTTAGATTTTTAGAGGCTTTAAAAGTTAAGGTTGTCCCCTCTTTGAAGGTACAGGAGGTCCATGACCACTTACTGAAGAGGTTTTAAGCATATTCTCCAGATGTGAGGTCCTAGGGCAAGAACGACTGTGGCCCTAAGAGTTTACTCTTGGTGTTTAAACATGAAATAAAGCCCCTACAAAGTTCTATTTTTTGAAGTAATGCTAGGAAATCATGTTATTAGTTTGTTTGTTTATCAAGCATTATCAATTAAATGATAAACATGATGCAACATGAAATGCAGTGCTACGAAAAGATTTTGTGAGAAATCAAGTAATATTTTTATTCAAAGAAAGAGGGTACAATTTGTGACAAACTTATAAGATTATGGAAAGTTTTGAAATACAAAAGAGATATGAGAAGGCTTCCTAGTCAACTAGCTCTAACACTGATGACATTAATTCTCCACTGAGTGCTTTTGGAGTTTCTTTCAAGCAATTGATTCTTTTGGCACTGGTGACTCATATGAAGAACCTTTAGATTACCCTATGATGGGATGAAGGCCTTAAAGTTAAGTAGTTTCCATTTTTTGAGTGCAGGAATGGATAAGGTTTTGATGGTGTCAGTCAACACAAAATAGATGGGTTAGGTTATGACTTAGTGCCTTTGATAGAGTTATGAATATAGGGAAGATTAGTTTTAGGCTAACAATAGTTTGGGCTTGGCTTTATTTGAATAAGGAGGTCTGATCACTTAAGTTGCCTTCTCGAGTTTTCAACTTAAGCTAGTTTTCTTTTTTCTTTTTTCTTTTTATTACTTTTTGTTTTGTTCTGTTTTTTTATTTTGGATTTTTTTTTAGTGATAGGCAAAGGACTAATAGGATGCCCTTTCAGGTTTTCATCCTAAGGTCTTTTCAAGCATAGTACTTCTTAATAGAATCAAAATTCACCAGGTTGGGCAAGTCGCTGCCATCCATCTTGATTAAAATTAAAGCTCCTCTAGAGAATATGTATTTCACCACGTATGGCCCATCCCAATTTGGGGTCCATTTTTCACAAGTATCTTTATTTATTGGGAGAATTTGTTTGAGCACCAAGTCACCTTCTCGAAACTGATGAGGATAGACTTTCTTGTCATAGGCTCTCATCATGCACTTTTGATACATCTACCTATGGTAGATGGCTTTGATTCTTTTTTCTTTGATGAGATTAAGTTGTGTATATTAGTTTTTAACCTATTTAGCCTTTTCAAGTTACGATTCCATTAGGACTCTAAGTGAAGGGATTTTAACTTCAATTAGCAAGATAGCCTTCATGCTGTAGACCAAAGAGAATGAGGTGGCACCCGTGGAAGTTTATACTGCTGTGTGATAGGCATGTAAGGCAAAAGGTAACTTTTCATGCTAATCCTTGTACATCTCAGCCATCTTTTCAACTATCTTCTTGATATTCTTGTTAGCTGCTTCAACTACTCTGATCATCTTTGAACGGTATGGGATAGAGTTTTAATGCTGAATCTTGAACTAAGATTAGACTACTTGCATCATCTTATTTTCTAAGTTGTGTGCATTATCAGTAATGATTTGTTCAGGAAGACCATATCTACAGATGATGTCCCATTTCACAAATTTACAATAACAGATCTAGTGACATTGGCATAAGAAGCTACCTCTACACATTTGGTGAAATAATCAATCATGACCAAAATGAAGCGATGCCTATTAGAAGCCTTGGGGGCAATCGATCCAATCATGTCCATGCCCCACATGAAAAAGGGCCATAGAGCTATCATAACATATAGGGGTTTTGGTGGGACATGGATGTTGTCAGTGTAGATTTAGTATTTGTGACACTTTCAAGCATAGTCAATGCAATCCTTTTCAAGAGTCAACCAATAATACCGTGATCGCATGACTTGTCATGCCATTCGATGTCCACTAGCATGCATACCACAAATATCTTCTGAACTTCTTAAGTATTCTTTTGGCTTCAGAGGCATATACACATCGAAGTAACACATGATCCTAGCCCTTCTTGTACAAAATCTCACCATCCAAAATAAAGTCTACAGTTAATCATCTGATGGTTCTCTTATCAACTTTGGTGGTGCCTTCTTGGTACTGTTGATTCTTGATGTACTGAAAAATGTCATGATACCATGGCACATTTCTCTTTTAACATTCCGGCAATATGCCAGGGTTGAGTTGATACTCATTTGGATAAGAGCAATGTCCAATTCTTTATTGACTTTAAAAGGAAGATAAAGTAGGTAAAAGATCAGCAATTTGGTTCTCTTCTTGAAGTAGATGTTGAAAGCTAATATCGTCAAACTCTTTCTTAAGCTCTAATATCAGATTCCCGTTATGATCAGTTTAGTTTCACATGTTTTCCATTTTCCCATCAGTTAGTAAATGACGAGGGCTGAATCTCCAACACTTACAATGTTTGAATACTTTTTTCAATGGCTGCTTGGAGTCCCATGATGCAAGCCTCATATTCAGCTATGTTGTTGGTGTAGTCAAAGTTTAATTTGGCTATGAAAGGGTAATGGTTTCCCTCAGGTGAGATGAGAATTGCCCCAATTCCATGCCCCAATGCATTTGAAGCTCTATCAAAGTACATCGTCCACGATGATCCATACTCGATAGTGTTCTCTACCTTGGATATACACATTAAATCTTCTTCAGGGAACTCAGAGTTTAAAGGTTGATAGTCATCTATGGCTCAACTCGCCAAAAAGTCTACTATTACAATGTCTTTAATGGCTTTATGGTTTACATGCACGATGTCGCACTCAGAAAGCATAACTTGCCATTTAGCTAATCTTTCGGACAAGGCAGAGGCTTCACATAAAAACTTGATGGGATCAAGCTTGGCAATTAACCATGTAGTGTGGTATAGCATGTATTGCCTTAACCTTCGAGCCATCAAGCTAAAGTACAACATAGCTTCTCTACAAATGAATAATTATTTTCATATTCTATGAACTTCTTTCTCAAGTAATAGATAGCCTATTCCTTTTTTCCTGATTCATCCTGTTGTCCTAATACACAGCCCATCGACTTGTCTAGGATTGATAGATACAGAATTAGTGGCTGTCTAAGCACTAGTGGCACAAGTACTGAATGTTTGACCTTATCGAAAGCTTTTTGGAACTCTTGATTCCATTCTCTTAGATTTTATTTTTTTAGTACCTTAAAGATCGGATCGCATATGCCGATCAACTGAGATATGAATCGGGCTATGTAGTTCAGTCTTCCTAAGAAACTTCTCATTTCTTTTTGAGTTTGAGGTGGTGGTAGGTTTTGGATAGCTTTAACCTTGTCAGAATCCACCTCTATTCCTTTGTCACTCATAATGAACCCCAATAATTTACCAGAGGTGATGCCAAATGCGCATTTAGCAGGATTTAGCTTGAGCTGGTATTTGAAAAGCCTTTTAAAGAGTTTTCATAGATTGGCAACATGTTCACTCTCTTTTGTTGATTTGGCGATCATGTCATCCACATAGACCTCTATTTCTTTGTGCATAAGGTCATGGAACAATGTTAACATAGCCCTTTGGTAAGTTGCCCTGGCATTCTTTAACCTGAAAAGCATCACTTTATAGCAAAAAGTTCCCCACATGGTCACGAAAATGGTCTTTTCCATGTCTCTAACTGCCATTTTGATTTTATTATAGCTCGAAAAACCACCCATGAAAAAAAATAGTGCATTTTTAGCAGTGTTGTCTACTAAGGTATCAATGTAAGGCAGAGGAAAATTATCCTTGGGGCTGGCTTAGCTCAGGTCCCTATAGTCCACAAACATTCGCACTTTACCATCCTTCTTAGAAACTGGGACTATGTTAGCTACCCAGTTAAGGTATTTGGCGACCTCAAGAAATCCTACTCCAAATTGATTCTTGACTTCTTCCTTGATCTTAAGGAGCATTTCTGGTTTCATCCTCCTTAACTTTTGCTAGATTGGTTTGCATTCAGGTTTGAGGGGAAGTTTATGAACCATAATATTGGTATCTAGTCCAGGCATGTCTTGATAGGACTAAGCAAACATGTCTCGATATTCCTGCAGGAGACCTATTAGTTTAGCTCGAGTTGATGGCTTTATGAAGGTTTTGATTTTGACTTTTTTTGGGTCTTTTTCTATTCCAAGGTTTATAGTTTTAGTGGATTCTTCATGAGGTAATATTCATTTTTCTTCCTGTTCAACTAGTCTCAATAGGTCTACTGGTATTGGGTTCTCTTCAGGGCCCTCTTTAGATTCAACCTCTCTAGCATAGATCAATTGCTTAAAATCAATTCTTAAGGTTTAACATTCATGTCACCTTCATTGGGGTACCTGAAAATATGGAAAAGAATAATATAGGTGGAAGAAAAAAAGCCTAAAGTCGACAAAAATTATGAACACAAAGAATGAATGCAATTGCTTAGTCATTTTTATTGATAATACTTAATAAAAGCTGCCTATACAAAGGATCCTACAATGTTTTTGGGCAAGAACATGTAGGTTTAGTTCATAACATTACCTTGAAATAGACCAAAATAGTACAAGAATCTCAATCTCGGTCCAAACACTTGGAATAAACCTTGAAAGGCATAGCCCAGTCTTTGGACTTATACTTGACATCTTTAGCTCGCAAATCGTATTGATGGAGATATCCTCGAATGCTTTGTTCAATATAAGCATAACACTAGCAGAGCCAGTATTTTCATGTCCTCCTATGTGAAAACTTTCCCAAAGTGGTAGGAATATCATTGGCTCATCCTCCATGTCTCATCCTGACAAATGAGCCATTCTTCTTTCACGATTCTTTTTAGCTTCCTTTCTTTTCTGTTGTGCATTAGGCTTGAATCCTAACCCTCTTTTATTGATTTGGTTGACCACTTTCAAGGCTTTAATAATTCTTTAAAGGCATTTTTCGATTCCCTTTGGAACCTTGGCACCTTTACCAACAGTCAACTTCAAACCCATGTGAGTACTCTCTGATAGGTGAGGCTGGACTATTAGTAACCTTTTTTTATATAAGTAGCATTGACAAACTCAAAGGCTTAGAAAGAGGATTTCGGGCCATCTTTATCAGGTTCAACATATAGGGCATCAGCTAAGGTAACAGCAATGATATCTTCTTCCCCTTCAATACTAATAACTTCATTCTTCATGATGAATTTCAATTTTTGGTGTAGAGATGATGGTACTACCCTAGCGGAATGAATCTAAGGCCTTCCAAACATGCAGTTATATGATGGAGCAATGTCCATCATGTAGAAGTCAATTTTGTAAGTACGTGGACTGATTTAGAGAAAAATGGTGATGTTTCTAAAAACGTTCCGGTAGGTTCCATCAAATGCTCACACAATCATATGACTATTTCAGATATAAGATGCATCAACAGGGAGCTTGTTCAATCATGACATGGGCATTACATTTAAAGCTAACCCGTTATCATTAAGCACCTTGGGCAACATGGTCCCTTTACGATATGTGGTGATATGGAAGGCCTTGTAATTTCCTCTTCTTCCGTGAAAGATTTTGTCATCGCTGAAAGATATGTAATTGTCGATGGTGATGTTGTTCACTAAGTGATCTAACTAACCTGTAGAGATGTCGAAAGGGACATAGGCCCTATTCGAAACCTTAAAAAGGGTATTCATGTGAGCTTCTAAATTCAATAGTAGTGACAACATAGGTATCTTGGTGAGCTGCTTGTTTAACTGATCGACAATGCTGTATTCACTGTGCTTGATGAATTTAAGGAATTTTGTAGCTTCTTTCTAGCTCATTGGATCCTTGGTAGCTATTGAATCTGAGTTCTTAGTTGGTAGACTTCGGTGCTTGAGAAACAAGACTGGCATTCTCTTGCTGCGTGTTATTTTGTAATGTTGTTAGGGCATAACATTGACCATTCTGAGTTAGGTGACTTACCCCTGAAAGGTCAACACTTGCTGCTTGCTAACTAGATTCTCTGATGATTAAGGTTTTACTTTCATAGTTCCAAAGAACTGCCTTATCATTTTTATACGAGAAGGGAGATGAAAGTTGAATGATGATCTTTGGCAGAGGCTAAATGGGGTCAACTTTAACTCTCAGTTGATTATCGTACAAAATTAATGGCTTTTCAATCCCATAAGAAGGATTGCCTATTCTTCTTCTAGTGCATTGATGGATGATGTTGCATTTGCAGACTCGGCATGTGAGGTTTGCTTTTCATCATAGAATTTGATGCCACCCTTGTTCATCATCCTTTGAACCATTGTGCAAAACTCTTTGCATGTTTGAAGAGTATGGCCGTAAAGAGTATGGAAGTCATAGAAGTTGTTAATCCTTTCCTTTATCTTCTTGGTTGCATTAAATAGCTTAGCTTGCACCAAGATTTAACAAACCAAATTCATTGGCATCTGAACTTATTCTATGTTTTCTATAATCTTACAGTTTTCTTCACTGATTATTTCCTTTAGGTCAAACTCAGCACGAGTTTGAGACAAACTGGCTTCAATGCTAGATTTTGATTGCTTACTAGCCTCTATCTTTCCTTTTCCTTTGTCTTCACAGATACTTTTTCATCTCAATTTATTTTTCATGGCTTCATCGATTCTCCCACAGAGTATAACCATATATGCAAAATTCCTTGGGAAGCTTCTTGCTACCTTTTCATAATAAGGGGCTTGCAACGTGCCAATGAATCTAACAATCATCCATTTTTCTATCAGTAATGGGTGAATCTAGGCAGCCTACTCCATCCATCTTGCAGCATGCTGCCTAAAACTTTCATTAGCTCTTTCCTCATACACATAAAAGACAAACAACTAGAGATCTGACCATCGGTGGGTCCCTTCTCGACAGTGGCACTGATAGATGGATCGCCATGTCCATCCCACTCCTCGTTATAGACACCTAATTTCGTCCAAGTCCCTTTTCCAATAATCCTGAATATCCAAGACCGAGAATTTAATGGCCATCCTCATTGGGAATGATCTTTTTCAAATGAACAAAACAATTTTAAGACCTTTTTAGACATAATTTAAATAGTCATAAGTTCATGTAACAAAAAAAAGTCATATTTTGATATCTAATTTTGGATATACAAAACGAATATTTAAGAGAAAAAATTATTTTTTTAATAATTTTCTTTCAAATTTTGAAAATCTATTTTTGCCGATGATAACATAGTTAAATTTTTTATTTTTAGGAATTTTTTAAGAATTTTTTATTAGATTTGGGAAATTGACCTTTGTATATTTTTATCGATACCAAAGTGGTATTTATGCTGATATGCACTACAAAAAACTAGAAATATTCAATGAAAAATTTCTGTTGGCATTTTATACCACAAGGTGTCAAGTTGCTCATTTTTGCAATTAATTTTGAATTTTTTATAGTATCGTGAGTATTGAACTTGTGAAATTTTTTCTGATAAAATTATTTTGAATTTTGAATTTTGAATTTTGGATTTTGGTCTTTATCATTTTATAAATTAATATTTTGAAAAATATGTTGTATTTAATTCATTTTAAATAATTTTTAATGTATTTTTTGAAAAATTTTTCGGTTCTAGAATAAGAACTTTTTATTATCTGTAAAATTTTTTATGTAATTTTTTTTAGTTTTAAATTTTAAAATTCTTTAAATATTCACATTCAACTAACATTAAATCCATTTTTCAAAATTCATTTATTTGTTATGAATTTTAGAATTTTTTTTGTTTTAGAAATACGGAGTTTTTTACTCTATGAATTTTTTCGACGAGATTTTTCTAAGTTTATATATATTTTTAAATTCCTCAAATATTATTTAATTCATATTAAACTAGTTTAGGAAAATGCTTTTTATTTTATCAGTTTTGCATTGTTCATTTGAAATTTTTTTTTTCCGAAATACCAAGTTTTTTACTTTGAAATTTTTCGAAAAAAATTTTTTAGCTTATAATTTTTAAATTCTTCTTTAAATGTTATTTTTTAATCCATATTAAATCATTTTGAAAATTTTAATTTATTTTACGAGTTGTAGAATTTTTTATGTTACCAAGATATGGGTTTTATACTCCATAAATTAACAATTTTTTCCGGTAAATGTTTTTTTCTCGTAAAATTTTGCAAGTTTGCTATTTTAATATTTTCCTCGTACAAAAAAAATTGTTTTTATTATTACATTGAACTAAATTGATTATATGAAATTTTATTTTGAAAAAACATAATTTTTAATTTTTACAACTTAATTCATATTGTTAATTTTTAGGATTTAATTTTATATATTATATACAAATATAACTCAAAATGTTGATAAAAATCAATGATATCATGCATGACATCACAAGGAGACAAGAGTTATAAATTTAAATGAAATCGATTTGTCAAAAATCAAATTATATCTCAAACAAAATCAAATAAAAAATCAAAAAAATCAAGAAATTTTGACATGTAATAAATGAAAGAAAATACTTATGGATTTGGGATGAAAACTCACGGCAAGGATGGAAAAAAAAGACCATTTATTGCCGTCCCCCATGAAAAAAAAATATAAAAAATTCTCTCAAGCAAAAAAGCTCTCCATATTCAAATTCAAATATTTTTTATAGAAATTCTCAAGAAATTTTAAGTTTAAAAGCTTTTCAATGTAATTTCATCTAGAAACTTTTTAATCTTTGCTATATATCCATTATTTTTCTTCTTTAATACAAGTCAAAATCATGTTAAGCTCATGGATTTTATCCATGTTGAAAGGCAAACATGTTGACAATGATCAATTTCCTATATATTTGTTGATATATTTAAATTTTGTTTTAAAGTTTGATTCTCTTTTTTTTTTGAAATATTGTTCTTTTTTATGAGATATTAATTTTGTTGAATGTATATGTTTATTGTTATATTGTTATCCTTAATATTTCCATGTTAATATGTTGATCTACATATTTATAGATTCATTTTTTGCCATTTTATTTTTGTATTTGAACTTGATGATATTTATTCATGTTTATTTTCATGATTTTGTGTTACAAAATATTGATGCATATTTATTTCTTATCTTGGCCAAATTTGATATGAATTGGTAATGATGATTTTGTGCTTATTGTTACCTTCATTTCATGTTTTTTTAGTTTTTTTGTAAATATTAGAAATTTTAAGGATTAAATCATAAAATAAGTAAACTTTTTTATGTCATTTTTGGTTTGGTTGAGAGCTTCATAGGCCGTTAGAAAACTAATTTTATGTGTTTTGGAACATGTTTTAGGTGATTTTAACATTTTAGGGGCTATTTCGTAATTTTAAAAAATTTAAGGGCTAAATTGCAAAATATCCAAAAATTATGTTTTATGACCAAAAGTGCTTGGTCAAACCTTTATGCAGATTTTTTCTATGATTTTTGGGTTAATTCTTGGCTGATTTGATGATTTTTTGTGATCTTTTATGACATTATTTTTATGTAAGGGTCAAAATGCAAATTTAAAAATTCAAAGGCTATTTGCAAAATATAGAAAAAAATTTGTTTTAAGGCCAAGGTGTTTAGCCGAATTCTTGCTGACATATTTGCTGTATTTTCCATATGATTGTATGATTTTTTTGGTTATCTCATCACATGGGTCTAAAATGAAAATTTTAAAAAGTTTAGGGACTAAATAGCAAATTTTCATATTTAAGGGGAAAATGGGCATTTTACTAGTTTTAAAGATTCCTATTATTTCTATGGCAGTCCGTAGCGATATAAAATTTTTCAAAACCTTTTTGTATTTGTTTGGTCTTTCAAAGGATACAAAATGTAATTTTCAAAAATTTAGGGGCTTGATTGCAAATTTTTCATTTTAAGTCAAACTTAAACTTTTAGCTTTTCCGTTTAGACTAAATTCATCCACATTTCATATTTTAGGTCATTTGATGGTCCTTTAGGGTTATTAGGATACCTTCATATCGAAGGTATACCCCAGGGGCATTTTAGTAATTTTGCTCATCGAGATTCTTTTATGCCAAAGGTGAATGTTTTAGGATTGGTTTAGCCTTCTAAGGTCTTTTTAAGGTCCATTAGGGTTACCAAAACACTTTCATGTCGAAGGTATACCCTAAGGGTATTTTGGTAATTTCGCTCACCGATATGCTTTTACGCTAAAGATGACTATTTAGGATTGGATTACTTTTCCAAGGTCATTTTAAGGTCTATTGGGATTACCGAGATACTTTCATGTCAAAGGTATACCTGAAGGGTATTTTGGTAATTTTGTTGGAACCGAGTCCTAAGCAGTCATCGGGATGCTTTTATGCCAAAGATGTGCATTTAGGATAGGTTCAACCTTCCATAATCATTTTTATGTCCTTTAAGATTATCGAGATACTTTCACATCGAAGGTCTACCCTAAAGGTATTTTGGTAATTTCACTAGAATCGAATCTTAGATAGTCATCGGGGTGCTTTTATGCTAAAGATGTGCATTTAGGATAAGGTCAACCTTTCATAATCATTTTCTTGTCATTTAGGGTTATCGAGATACTTTCATATTGAAGGTATACCCTAACAGCATTTTGGTAATTTTGCATTAGAACCAACTCCTATGTGATTACTAAGATACTTTAATGTCAAAAGTACAAATTAAGATAGGTTCATCATATTAGGTCATTTCTAGGTCATAAAGTTTGCATTTTTAATAATAAAACTATTTTTATAAATAAAGCAATGTCTCCTAATTGAATTAATACATAGAATTCCTACCAGAATATGTGAGGAATTTTATGGATTATTTTAATAGCAAGATACCCTTTTCAAATAGGAAGTCGAGATTTTTTTATTTTAAAAAAAACAAAACAAAACCTTTTCGTATTTTGCATGGTTCTCTAGTAGGGATACGATGAGAATTTGTGTCCACTTGTTCCTTAGAAGGTTACGAATAATTTTGTGATTTCAAAATGTAATAAAACCCGACTTTCCTTGAAATAATAAATTTGTTTAATAAAATATTACGAGAATTATAATTAAATATCGATTATTGAAATTGAATAAAAATCTAATTTATTTTAACACATTATTAATAAGGTATTGATTGTCAAGCATCACAAGAAAGTCGATCCTTACTTGTGATTGTAATCGACTCCCGGACCCTTTCAAGTGATCTCTGGTATGAGAGCAGACGTCAGAGTTTGTTTTTATGGGTTTCACAATCCTTAAAATATAAACTCCGGTAGGTGTCCAATCTCACCTGGCCAAAACAGATTGGTGGTGACTCCAAAAAAAATGGTCATTTCATAACGACTATTCAAAGAAGTGGGGTGAGTGATTCATCTTGACAACTCAGTCCCTAGGCACAAAAAATAAAGTAAAATAATCATGATATAGGCCCCTGGAAATAAAAGGAAATAATTATATATAGATATTTATATAGAAACAATGGATACATTCACCATTTTAAGTCAGGCTGGTCAAGATTCATGTTAGGGCCACGTTGCAATAGCTTAGCAACTCTGCTAAGGACGAGTTAGAGAGTCATGCCTAAAATTAAGTACAATTAAGTACATGTTGACTAAATTTTGATTAATTTGGTTTCAACTAGTATTTAACTATAATTCCTGATTTTTTAAATTAAATTTTTCATCATTTTTTTTACCTATAAATTTTAGTATATGTTCTTCATATTTTTCACTAAGCTTTTTGTTTCTTTTGCACATTATTTCTGGGGGTATTTAGGATAGGGTTTTTATTATTTTTTAAAATGTTAAGTCCTAAAAAGTAAGTTGTTCCCCTACACACACTGTGCACATGCATATGCATTAGATTCTCTTCTGCGAATAATGAAGGGGCATAGGTACCCACTATTTTAGGAAGGGGTCAAGTAGCTCTGCCTTTTAAGATGTTAGCCTCTATTTGGGCCAGTGAAAAGCTTACCGAGTGTAAATTCTTATGACTGCCTAAGCTATTACCCTCCTTATAGGCATAGAAGTTACTCCCACTCGAATTGAACCTTTTTCGACATAGACTTGTGATGGGTAAGGATAAAGGTACCTCGTTAGTTCTTTCCGGACTTAAGGAGCAATTCGAGAACCTATTTAGATGTTTAATATGAACTTCATGTAATAAACCGTGATGGCATTACCTTGTTAGAGCCATACCCGATTTTAGAGGATACCATATTAGGTACACAAGAGGGAATGCTTCTTGCCCTTTACTTTTATAATTTGATTTTCTTGATATTGATACATGTATGTTGTGTTATTATGATACATTTTATTTCTCACATTAATTTGTTATATTATGAAGGATTTTTCTTAAATTTTGGCATGATATCCATATTCCATGGCTGTAAATTCATTCATGCATCTACAAAGTTCACATCCGTATATGTTCATGCATTCATAATTTTGTAATGTACTAATCTATTTCATTTATTGTATTTTAAGGACCAAGACATGGTGATGACTTAGAGGCAAGAGTCCACATGTTAGAGTTCATTTAAGTAGAGTTTGATCATGAAGTTTGTGGAATGGAAAATCTGCTCAATAGAATGATAAAAATGGTTAAGGGTTTATATGGATAAAAAAGGGAAAAAAAGAAAAAAAGATCACATTATTGGAGTATTAGAATATAGAGACAGTGAAATGATTTCAAAGATAATTTTTTAGGCTACTTACCAAACTTTGTAATTATAAGAACTAAAAAAATTATTGAAAAAAATGAATTATTAGGGCTTGCAAAAATCCCTTAGAAACATTAACACAGTTAGGAAAATGTAGTCCTCGCAAGATCAATTCTTTTTGTTACTTTGCTTTTGAATCTTGTAAATATGGCTATGTACGCCGTCAATCAATGGATAAGTTAGAGAATTTTGGTTCATGAAGCAATGTTATTGAATCATTACTCGAATTCTTCAGATTTCTACTTCTACAATAATCTTTATATATGGCTCTTAGTTAATTCTCTGACATTCAATTTATTATAATAAATGCTACCCCTTTTATTCAATTATTTATTTATTCATTTACCCATCTATTTATGTAATTTTTCCATTCCTTGGCAATCATATTAGAATATTAATAAAGATTAATGCTGTCAAAACACATACATATTCATGCAAACGGATTTAAGTTTTTTTTTTATATTTTGATGTGAGATAACAAATCATTAAATGGAAGATACCATACAATAAGAAGGAAATTGCAAGCACAAATTTTAAGTTCGATGGAACCACTCAAGATAAGGAAACCAGTTTACTGACGGTCAGAATGTATTACTAATACTTCTCCCAAGGATCCGGGGAAGTGCAAGCTAAAATGCAAACACTTTATGGTGTTCAGTATATGGAAGTTAGTCCTATAATACATATTCATACTGACCAAAGGGTGACAGGTAGCATATGTGAGATGACAAAGTAATTCTATCATAACTGATATGACCCTAAGAAGTCAAGAAAACAAGGAAATCCATTCGGATGGTGTCCTCGACCCTAGCTTTTCATTGTTCAGTGACCTTTACAGAATCAAATGATCTCTGCCATTCCAACAAAACTTGGAAAACTCCTTAGCCAAGGTGGTATAATTCGATGGTCAAGGTGCAATACCTTTTGTCTAAGGATTCCATCAACCAATGCATGATGTTCAATGTAAAAATAATCTAAAGTATCAGTATGATCTATAGGAAGATCATACGCAACTATAAATTCCAACTTCGATTACTTGGATGATTCTTTGCTATGCAATGAGCTTTTGGATTCATCTTATCTATTAAGGAATTTAGTAAAGAGTCATATAGTGGTTGTCCTCACGGCATGATTGTGATGAAAGGAAATAACCACGCATCATGTGGAATTCCCGATTTTGAGGACTTAGAGTTTGATGTACCTCTTAATGTTCCATTAGCTTACCTATAGTTTAGCCATAGAGGATGCCAATCCAGTGAAATTCTAGGAGCGAGTGGATGACTATTAAGGCTGATTAGTCTAAAGGTCATAGACCTTTTGGTAGTATGCTAATCAAGGGCAATTTCTATCTTGACTTCAAAATTTTGTACATTTCCAATCAAATGAATTTTGATTTGTAAATAGTATGCATACTTCACTAACTATGAATTTTGCGTTCATAATGATTTCCAATATTTAGGATAATGAGAACATTTTGGAAAATTTTTCTTTGGTAGGTGATCACTATTAGTTTGAGCTTTCCCAGAAGGATATGTTCTTTTTTATGGATTCCCTGAAGGTTGAAAAAGTAGGTTATGCTCCTAAAAGATTCAAATATCGATAGTTTGACATGTGTTAAAATAATTATAGTAATTTTGAGATTTCCCTTATTTTGATAATCTTTTGCCATAATTTTCATGACACTCTTCCAAATCCTCAATTCAAGAAGAATGAGAGTGAACATAAGCCAAAATCTCCTTTTCCTTTTAAAGAAAACCTTTTCAAACCAATTTTTGATACATAAGATATGAGATCCAAGATCTTTTCAAAGCCAATCTGATTTTCTTTCTTAGAGGCTCAACCGGTCATTGGTGGCTATAAAGCCAATCATATTGAAGGGCGTATCTTAACCTTTATTGAGTGTAGCATCATGCTATTGAAGTATTCAAAATGATTTTGAAGAAAATAACCTTTTTTTCCTAGTGAAATGCTTGACCAGTTCAAATGGCTATGTTTGAAATGAAAAATGGCCTTCTTTCTCTGTCTTTTCTTAAATATAAAAGATTATTCCCTTTGCAGTCCCCTTTGAGCCTGATAGTTTTTTCTCTCTAAACCCTAATCAAGGATCACCCTCCATAATAGGGGGCAAGTAAAGCAAAGCTTCAAGATTAGAATGTACAAATTCCATTATAAAGTTACAAGAAGAACAAATCAAAGCCATGAAGTAAATTTTGAAGAAAAAAGAAAGTTTAAATTTCAAGTTCAAATATTCCAAATGAAGAATGAAGAAAATTTCAAGTTCTTTCAAAATAAAGAATGATGAAAGTTTTGAAGAAAGAAAAAAAGAGAAATATAGAAAAATGAAGAAAACAAAAGTCGCTAAAGAAAAAAAGATTTGTTCATCTTAAAAAACATGCTGAAATCAACTCTTTCTGAAAAGAACTGATCCTTAATTCAATTACCCGTAAACACTTTATTTGGGCCTATTTATCCTTTTCTTTCTAAACTTTGAACCATGGCCTACATTATAACCTAACAAAGTTTATTTTGATCAGACATAGCTATTTGGGTTGTCGGGCTATTCTTAGGAAACTCTTTCAAATTTCATCTTTTTGAATGATTTTTAAGTTTTTAATAATATGATAGGTAGGCTTAAAAGCCTAAGAATTGCTCCTAAATCAACAAAGAATGTCACCAATCAGAGAGAACCCATCATCCTAATTCAGAAATAACCTAAAACCTTTAAAAATTTCCTGACCTCAACAAAAGGTTAAGTCAAATGCCCAGACATTGATTCCTTTCCAAATAACCTTTTAGAACTTTGAACCTAACCTTGAGAATTGATGATTAACAAAAACCTTCCAAATCAATCCTTTAAGTTTTAGTGTTTACTAGCATTGGTTTAACACTTGTCAAGCTATTGTATTTGAAGATCAAAAGGATGTTATAACTTAATTGTTTGTCTTTCAAGGAATTTTTTAAACAAACATCCATCTGAATTTGGTCTTGGTAAACCTCGACTTTGTCATATCAATTTTTCCAAGATAAATTTTAGTAGTGACACCCATTTGTGCCTCTAAATTCATTTCTTCATCTTATTGAAAAAAGTCCCGAATGGTGATCATCTATCACAAGAAAGTTTTAAGATCATGATGAAGATAACATATCCATTATCCTTGATATTGGAAAATCCATGGTTGAAATTGTTTTGAAATTTTCATAGATTGTGATCAATTTTTCCTAAGGTCAGAATGAGAAGGTGATCTCATTCCATAAATCCTAGAATTTTGATGAAATATGATGCTTTTCATGATTTCGTAGAAGTAAGCAAATATGCCTTAAGTGGATATTTATCCAATTGTATAAGTTATCTCACTGAATCAATGAACACTAATTTAATATTTAATATTTAATGACTTTGCAGGAAAGATTGAACGATTCTCTAAAGAAATCTATCACCTTCTCATGCGATCTTATGGTAAGATAGGTGAAGAAGGCTTTGAAAAAACTTTCATGGTAAAATTTAAAGCATTCAAAAGTTTTCATTAAAGACAATGTTTTCAAAGCTTCGAGTAGAAAAATATGTTTTCAAATCCTATGGCAAGGTAGGTGGAGTAGGATTTAAGTTAGTTAAATGCTTTATCCTGATAATTGATTAAGTCTCAAATGTTACACCAACCCTTATATTTGTTGACTTATCTGCTTTGTCCCAGTCAACTTTTTTTTCCTGTTGACTTGTCAGCTTTGTCCCGGTTGCCTTTTTATCCCTATTAACTTGTCGACTCTATCCCAGTCAACCCTTTATCCCTATTGACTTGTTGGCTTTCTCTCAATCAACCCTTCTATCCCTATTAACTTGTCGGCTTTATCACGGTTGCCTTTGTATCCCTATTGACTTATCGACTTTATCCTAATCAACCTTTTTGCCTATTAACTTGTTGGCTCTGTCCCAGTTAACCCTTTTATCCTTGTTGACTTGTTGGCTTTATCCCATTTAACCCATCTATCCCTATTGACTTGTCAGTTTTATCCCAGTCAACTATTTATCCCTGTTGACTTGTCAGCTTTGTCACAGCCAACCTTTTATCCCTGTTGATTTATCGGATTTGTCCCAGTCAACCTTTTATCCCTGTTGGCTTGTTGGCTTTATCCCAGTCAACCTTTTTCTTCTTGTTGACTTGTCTGCTTTGTCTAGTCAACATTTTCACTCGTTGACTTGTTGGTTTTATCCCGGTCAACTTTTTATCTTTGTTGTCTTTGTCAGTTTTATACCAGTTAATATTTTATCTTTGTTGACTTGTTGGTTTTGTCCTGATCAACCCTTTATTTTTGCTGACTTTTTTAGTTTTATCTCAGTTAACCTTTTATCTATGTTTTCATCTCGATCAACCCTTTTATTTGTTAACTTATCGATTTTGTCACGGTCAACCTCTTACCTATGTTGACTTGTCAATTTTATCCTGGTCAATATCTTACCGATGTTGACTTATCGATTTTATCTCGGTCAACCCTTTTTATTTGTTGACTAATAGATTTTGCCCCAATCAATTTCTTACCGATGTTGACTTGTTAATTTTATCTCGGTTAACCTTTTGTATTTGTTGACTTATAGATTTTGCCTCGGTCAATTTCTTATCGATGTTTATTTATCGATTTTGTCTCCGTTAACCCTTTTTATTTATTGACTTATAGATTTTGCCCCAGTCAACCTTTTACCCTTGTTGACTTATAGGTTTTGCACTAGTCAACCCCTTTACTTCTGTTGACTTATATGGTTTCATCCCAATCAACCTCTCTCGTTTCTTGAATACCATGGTTTTATCCTGTCAACTCCTCGTGACTTAGGTCTCGCCCTAGTTAGCATTTAATTTAAGATTTCTCCTTAGAGCTAATTAGCTTTTTTTTTTTGTTTTTAGTTTAGTTTATTTTTCAAAGCTTAATGACCCAAACGAAATTATGTCTATTTGGTCCTTGCCTTATTCCTGATTCTCAGCAACGGTTAAAGAGAGGTAGCTGTAGACACCTAATTTCGTCCGAGTCACTTTTCTAATAATCTTAAAAATTCGAGACCAAGAACTTAATGGCTATTCCCATCGGGAGTGATCCTTTCTAGATGAACAAGACATTTTCAAGACCTTTTTAGTCATAGTTTAAACAGTTGTAAGTTCATGTAACAAAAAAAGTCATATTTTGATCTCTATTTCGAATATATAAAATGAATATTTAAGAGAAAAATTATTTCTTTAATAATTTCTTTTCAAAATTTGAAAATCTATTTCTGCGAATGATATCATAGTCAAAATTTTCATTTTTAAGAATTTTTTAAAATTTTTAGTTAAATTTGGGAAATAAACCTTCGTATATTTTTGCTGATCTTGCATGGTATTTTTGCTGATATGCATTCCGAAAATTAAAAATATTCAATGAAAATTTTGTGTTGGCATTTTATACCACAAGGAGTCAAGTTGCTCATTTTTATAATTAATTTTGAATTCTTTTCACACTATCGCGAGTATTTTACTTGTGAAATTTTTTCTGATAAAATTATTTTTAATTTTGAATTTTGGATTTCCTTCATTATCATTTTATAAATTAATATTTTGAATAATATGTTTTATTGAATTCAGTTTATATAATTTTTAATGTATTTTTTAAAAAAAATTTCGATTTTAGAATACGAACTTTTCGATATTTATAAAATTTTTGGTGTAATTTTCTTGAGTTTTGAATTTTAAAATTCTTTAAATATTTACATTCAACTACTATTAAATCAGTTTTTCAAAATTCATTTATTTGTTATGAATTTTAGAATTTTTTTAGTTTTAGAAATACAGAGTTTTCTACTTCATGAATTTTTTCGAAAAAATTTTTCTAAATTTATATATATTTTTAAATTCCTCAAATATTATTATTTAATTCATATTAAATCAATTTAGGAAAATTTCTTTTTTTTATCAGCTTTGCATTGTTCTTTTGAAATTCTTCTGTTTCTAAAAAACGAAGTTTTTTACTCTGTAATTTTTTGAAAAGATTTTTCTTAGTTTATGATTTTCAAAATTCTTTAAATATTATTTTTTAATTCATATTAAATCATTTTGAAAAATTAAATTTATTTTATGAGTTTTAAAATTTTTTCTGTTACCAACATACAGGTTTTATACTCTGTAATTGTTTTTTATGAGATTTTTTTGAGTTTATAGTGTTTTAAATTTCTTTAAATATTATTACTTAATTCATATTGAATCAGTTTTGAAGAAATTCAATTTATTTTATAAGTTTTAGAAATTTTTTTGTTATTGAGATACGGAGTTTTCTACCTGTAAATTTTTCGGTAGGATTTTTCTGAGTTTATACTTTTTAAAATTCTTTAAATATTATTATTTAATCCATATTAAATCAATTTTGAAAATTTTAATTTATTTTATGAGTTTAGAATTTGTTTTCTTCATGTACTAAGATACGAGTTTTACACTCTGCAAATTTCCTCGGTAGGATTTCTTTTAAGTTTATAACTTTTAAAATTCTTCAAATATTTCTGTCTAGTTCATATTAAATCAGTTTTTCAAAATTCAATTTAGTTTATGAATTTTGCATTTTTTACATGTAACAATTTTTTTTTGTAAATGTTTTTCTCGTAAAATTTTGCAAGTTTGCTCTTTTAATTTTTTCCTCGGACATAAAAAAATTGTTTTATTATTAAATTGAATTAAATTGATTATATAAAATTTTACTTTCAAAAACATAATTTTTAATTTTTATAATTTAATTCTTATAATTAATTTTTACGGTATAATTTTACATGTCATATACAAATATCACTCAAAATATCTAGAAATCAATGATATCGTGCATGACATCACAAGGAGACAAGAGTTATAAATTTAAATCTATTCAATTTGTCAAAAAATCAAATCATATCTCAAAAAAATCAAATCAAAAAAATCAAGAAATTATGACATTTAATAAATGAAAGAAAATACTTGTGGATTTAGGATGAAAACTCATGGCAGGGATGGAAAAAAAAGACCCTTTTCTTGCTGTCCCCTATGAAAAAAATGATATGAAAAATTCTCTCAAGCAAAAAAGCTTTCCATATTCAAATTCAACTATTTTTCATAGAAATTTTTAAGAAATTTTAAGTTTAAAAGCTTTTCAAGGTAATCTCATCTAGAAATTTTTGAATTTTTTCGACATATCCATCATTTTTCTTCTTTAATACTAGTCAAAATCATGTTAAGCTCATGGATTTTATCCATGTTGAAAGGCTAACATGTTGGCCATGATCAATTTCCCATATATTTTTTTATATATTTAATTTTTTTATAAAGTTTGATTCTCTTTTTTTTTTTTTGAAATATTGTTGGTTTTGATGAGATATTATTTTGTTGAATGTATATGTTTATTGTTATATTGTTATCCTTAATATTTTCAGGTTAGTATGTTGATCTACATATTTATAGATTCATTTTTTGTCATTTTATTTTTGTATTTGAACTTGATGATATTTATTCTTGTTTGTTTTAACGATTTTGTGTTACAAAATATTGATGCATATTTGTTTCTTATCTTGGCCGAATTTCATATGAATTGGTAATGATGATTTTGTGCTTATTGTTATATACATTTCATGTTTTTTAGTTTATTTTGTAAATATTAAAAATTTTAGGGATTAAATCATAAAATACATAAACTTTTTATGTCATTTTTGGTTTGGTCAAGAGCTTCATAGGTTGTTAGAAAACTGATTTTGTGTGTTTTGGAACATGTTTTAGGTGATTTTAACATTTTAGGGGCCATTTTGTAATTTTAGAAAATTTAAGGGCTAAATTACAAAATATGCAAAGATCATGTTTTATGATCAAAAGGGCTTGGCCAAACCTTCATGCAGATTTTTTTCATGATTTTTGGTTAATTCTTGGCTAATTGGATATTTTTTTGTGATGTTTTGTGATGTTATTTTTATGTAGGGGACAAAATGCAAATGTAGAAAATTTAAATGCTATTTTGCAAAATGTAGAAAAAATTTTGTTTTAGGGCCAAGGTGTTTGGCCAAATTCTTGCTGACATATTTGCTGTATTTTCCATGTGATTTTATGATTTTTTTTGGTTATTTCAGCACGTAGGTACTAAAATGAAAATTTTAAAAAGTTTAAGGACTAAATAGCAAATTTTCATATTTAAGGGGCAAAATGGACATTTTACTAGTTTTAAAGATTCCTATTATTTCTGTGGCCTTCCGTAGGGATATAAAATTTTCAGAACTTTTCGTATTTGTTTGATCTTCAAAAGGATACGAAATGTAATTTTCAAAAATTTAAGGGCTTGATTGCAAATTTTGCATTTTAAGTAAAACTTAAACTTTTAGCTTTTCTGTTTAGACTAAATGCATCTAATTTTCATATTTTAGGTCATTTTAAGGTCTATTAGGGTTATAGGGATACTTTCATGTCAAGAGTATACCCTAGGGGCATTTTGATAATTTTGCTCATCGAGATACTTTTATGCCAAAGGTGAATATTTTAGGATTGGTTTAGCCTTTTAAAGTCATTTTAAAGTCTATTAGGGTTACCAAAATACTTTCACGTCGAAGGTATATCTTAGGGGCATTTTGATAATTTCACTTACTGATATGCCTTTACGCCAAAGGTGAATATTTAGGATTGGATTACTTTTCCAAGGTCATTTTAAGGTCCATTAGGGTTATCGGGATACTTTCATGTCAAAGGTATACCCTAGGGGCATTTTGGTAATTTGCTCACTACGATGCTTTTACGCCAAAGGTGAATATTTTAGGATTGGTTTAGCCTTCTAAGGTCATTTTAAGGTCCATTAGGGTTACCAGGATACTTTTATGTTGCAGATATACCCTACGAGCATTTTGATAATTTTGCTCATCAAGACGTTTTTACGCAAAAGGTAATATTTTGGATTGGATTTATTTTCTGAGGTCATTTTCATGTCTTTTAGGGTTACCGAGATACTTTCGCGTCAAGGGTATATCTTAGGGGCATTTTGGTAATTTTGCTAGAATTGAGTCTTAGGTATTCATCAGGATGCTTTTATGCCAAATATGTGCATTTAGGATACGTTCAACCTTCCACAATCATTTTCATGTCCTTTAGGATTACCGAGATACTTTCACGTCAATGGTATACCTTGGGAGCATTTTCGTAATTTTGCATTAGAACCAAGTCTTATGTGATTACTAACATACTTTTATGTCAAAAGTACACATTAAGAATAGGTTCATCATATCAGGTCATTTCTAGGTCATAAATTATTTTTTAATAATAAAATTATTTTTATAAATAAGGTAATGTCTTCTAATTAAATTAATACGTAAAATTCCTACTATAATATGTAAGGAATTACACGAATTATTTTAATAGCGAGATACCCTTCTCAAATAGGAAGTTAGGATTTTTCAATTTAAAAAAAAAAAAACCTTTCATACTTCACATGGTTTTCTAGCGGGATATGATAGAGATTCATGTTCGCTTGGTTCCTCCGAAGGGGGTGAATAATTTTGTGATTTCAAAATGTAATAAAACCCGACTTTCCTTGAAATAATAAATTTGTTTAATAAAATATTACGAGAATTATAATTAAATATCGATTATTAAAACCGAATAAAAATCAAATTTATTTTAACACATTATTAATAAGGTACCTATTGTCAAGCAGCACGAGAAGGTCGATCTTTACTTAAAATATAAACTCCGGCAGATGTCCAATCTCACCTGGACAAAACATATTGGTGGTGACTCCAAAAAAAATGGTCATTTCATAACGACTATTCAAAAAAGTTGGGTAAGCAATTCATCTCGATAACTCAGTGCCCAAGTACGAAAACTAAAGTATAATAATCATGATATAGGGCCCTAGAAATAAAAGGAAATAATTATGTATAGATATTTATATAGAAACAATGGATACATTCACCATTTTAAGTCAGGCTTATCAGGATTCATGTCAGGGCCATGTTGTGACACTGGTAGAACTTGATTTAGGACCGATCCATCATACCTTGGACCATATTCAAGAACAATGGGCAATGTTACAAGTCGTGTTCTTGATCGTAATGGCAACAAGATGTATCAATTGCATTTCTTCTTTGACTTTTATTATCTATTACTATTCTGATTTTCATAAAAGCCTGTCAGACCTTACTCATTGAGGTTTTGACTTCTGCCACACTTCTTTTAATTCGACAGCATTTTCCATCGATTATCGTATTCACTCTTGGTTCAACGTGATTCAAGAGTGGGTTGGCCCCCACATTGGGTCCAGGACCTTGAACAATCTTGGTCACACCTTTCTTTTGAAAGAAATGCAATTCTCAATGGAGTGGCCTTGTGCTCCCACATGGTATTCACAATAAGCATTCTTATCATACCATTTGGGGTACAGTGGTGATCTTAGGTTCATAAATACTAGAGCCACTAGTTTGCCTACCAATAAGTAAGAGTAGATCTCTTTATAAAAGTAAGGGAGTGGTTTAAAGTGCTTCCTTTCTCGGGATACTTGTTGGTTATTCGAAGCTCTCACATTGTACATATTATGAGGCTATTCATATTGGGCCACACTTTGCACGGGATTGGTGCAAAGCTCATTGTAGGAGTGAACCTGATAACGTGGACTAGTTGCAGTGCTAATAAGCAAGGGTTAAGACCCGTATTCAATGTGCTTGGGAAGTACATAGGCCATGCTGGATGCAAACTTTGATTAAACCTAGCATGATTTTCATATATAGTATTTACTACCCTCTCTTTACCTTTATTTGCTGTCTTTTTGACTGATCCAGATGCTTCCCCGACAGATATCCTATCGCTTTTTATGGTGTTCTTAATCATTTCACCTAATATGACCATATTAGTGAAATTTTTCGTGGCTCTTCCTACTAGCCTTTTGTAGTAAGGAGCTGATAAGATGCCAACAAACATAACTGTCATTTCTTTTTCAACTAGAGGAGGGTGAACTTGAGCTGCTTCACCCTCTATCTCTAAGCATACTGTCTAAAACTCTCAAAAGATTCCTCCATCTTGAGCATACTGTTTAAAACTCTTAGCAGATTTTTTCTCCATGTTTATGAGAGAAAGACGATTTAGAACCTATCAAACACATGCTTACACTATTCAAGGAATGCTCACACCAAGTCTGCCCATGTCTGAATTCTTGCAGGATAGTAGCTTCTCAATCTCTTTGTCTCCTACCATTTTACGACAGTACATGCGAAGATGGGCAGTAGGGTCAGTAGTCCCATTGTATTTTTCAAAATCGAGCACTTTAAACTTGAGTGGGATGACGAGGCTCAAAACTAGCCCTAATGACTTTGCATCTATGATTCCAAATTTGTTACTTTCTTCCATAACTCAAAGGCGTTTCTCTAATAAGTGATACTTGTCCATGTCCTCATCATTTTTAAGGGCCTCTTTGTTATCTCTTTCTCCATGTGCTCATCGAGGTATGCGACTATAAGCCTTGACGGTGAAGAGCCCACGCCTTAAAATCCTTGAATTAAGTGGGACACTATTGTAGGATTAATATAAATAAATGGGTGAGATGGTAGGATATTTGTTGCCAATGGGTGTTGGCCATGCAGTGCCCCTTCTTCAGCATTAGTGGCCTTAGTACCATCGTTCAAATTGCTTTTAGGGTGGGCTGATTCTTTCCCTATCTCGACTGTGCTCGTTTTCCCTTTTTCCTTTAACATAGTGGACAGCAATTTAGTTAGCTCAGCAATATGTGCTTGAAGTTCCTCATTCTTATGGAGTGCTTGCTCTTGGGACTCTCTGTACATGAGTTGAAGTCTTTTGATGCGATCCTGGTGATCATTTTCCATCGCTTTCTAACGATTACGAATGTTGTACTGATAGTAAACTATAGATTATGTGTTTTGGACCACTTTCACTTTAAATTATTTTCGAATTAGGCCTTTATGGTATGTTCATGCATATGTTTGATGCAATGAGGATGAATGAATAAAAACCATGAAAGGATTAGGTTAATTATGCAAATCCAAAAATGACAATTGGATTAAAAGATAGCTCCACCAATAGCATCTTTCATTAAAGCAACAAAATGTCTTAATTACATATGATTACATTTGAAAATGCCTAACACAATTACATTGCTTGATTACATGGTCCAAGAAGTACAACAACTCTTGTTCATGGGCTCTGATGGGCAAGATATCACATGTCAAGGATCGAACTACATCCACTATGTTCTTGGCCTCCAAGTCTGCTCTGTGAGACGGTGATGATAGTCCTAATGGTTTTGGAGTACGTGATCAACCATTTGGAGCCATTCTTGCTCCCGTTATTCGAAGGCTTTTACTATTACATCAACTTGGTCTTGGCGAGCTTGAAGAGAATGCTCTAAGTCTTGGATTTTGAGTGTCAGAACTCCATTTTCAGCTTAGTTTGCTCTTAAATTTCAGACTAGAGCCTCTAACTGTTCATTCCTCCTTTGATAAGTTGATGAAAGAGCCTGAGCTCTAACAAGCTTCTCTCTATTGGCCCTAGCAGCTTTTCTCCATTGGTGTAGTTCCTTCTTGACAGCAGTAATTTCTATCATTCACTCGACCGATGGCTTTCCAAGCTTTCGAGACTTGCTTGCTTTGTTAAGGGCCGTACAGTCTCTTTTCAAGCTCTCAAGATCCTCCTTGAGGTGGTTTTTCTCCTTGATAGCCCTGCTTATCTCGCCATCCCTGAGGTAGAGATCCATTTTCAATTGACTATTTTCCTTCTTTAATCAAGCAATATCCTTGGCAAAGGTCACCTTTACTTGTTCGAACTCTCGTTTAAGCATTTCAACCTCAAAGGGACATTCATCAACAAACATTTATGATGTCCCAATACTAGACAAGGGCACAGCATCATTAATGCAACGGATCCTCCATTCATCATATCCTAGTTTCAAACTATTCCCTCTCCAATATATCTCCATATAGCGAGCTTGTTTCCATACTTGAAAAGCTAGCTGGACTTTTGACTTGTAGTAGGGCTCACCAATAAATCCCATAACTCTAAGTCTTGGACAAAGGGGATGAATTGATGGCATTGGAATTATCAAAGAACTAAAGAGAGGTGTAGCTAGTATTTTCCCATAATCCCATGAGCGCTACATAGCTATAATCTCTGCATCGGTATACGACCATTTGTGGGAAAAACCAAGAGGCCTTTCATGATACCTCCTCGCCTTTGAGGTTTCAAAATTTTTGGACCCATTGCTCTTTAGATTTGTCTTGAGGCCATTCCTTCTTAAGTACCTTAGAGATAGGGCTAAAGCTGGGTAAAAAGTAGTGTGACATCCTACATTCTTCTGGGCTATAGTGACTGACAAGCCAAATATGAAATAGCAGTGCATGTCTGATGAAACGGCCTATTCCCATTTTCTTATAAAAATTAAGAGCTCGAATAGTTTTGGCAAGGATGGCCGATGCGGGATCATTGTTGCAGCACATGTAAGAAAAAACATCTACTACCATAGCTTCAACATAGCCTAATATCTTTGGGAATACAACCAGACTATATATTGCCAAAGCATAGATATCTTAGATATTTCAGATGTCAATGGTTCTCATCGTTGCTTCTCTCAAACTAGCCCATGAGATGCATTCACAGTTCCCCTTTGTTTTGATATGACTCTCAATCCAAGACTCTATTGCCTTGAGGATTTGAGCCAACCTTTTATTGAAAGTCGGAGGATTTAATGCTTTGCAGTATATCCTGTCGACCTTTGCCCTTTCAATGTTGAGTAACGCATTGTATTCATCAACCATAGGGACTAAGTCTTCATGATTAAAAGGGAAACATCGGTATGCTAGATTTCAAAACTAAGAGGCTGCTTGCAACAAACTGACATCCAAACAAACTTGAAGTAGAAGAGCAATAACTACATATCTCTTAGTGAATGATTCCCTTTCAATACTGTCCCAATTAGTCCATATGATCCTCAGATCTTGCCAATCACTTTAATGGTATCCTATCTTGATCCTTTCATACACTACTGAGGCATGCCTCTGTTTAAGAATGCCTCCATCTTTATGCTGTCGATGCTTAGACCATGCTTGAACTTCTTCAAAAGACTTTAGCTCTAAAGTGAACTGTTGCTCATTGACAGATGCCGCTTGGTGAATACTGTTCCATTAAAGCCAATTATCCCATGATGATAGTAATTATGATGCATGGTCAAAAAGAAAAGCAAGAGGAGAATGAGTTAGTGACCAATATGAAATAATAGGCAAAAGGTAAGAAATGGAAGGAATCACAAAATTTTCCCCTAGAATAGATGGTACAACACCTAAGGGCAAATAAGATGATCATGAATTTTAAAGCATTGAACAGGCAGCATTCCGGCATACCCATATTAAAATTCTCTTCGCGAAGTAACGTGATACCTTGCAAGGATTAAGACTAACCATCTAAAAAGTGATGTTCGTTCATCACCACACATGCTAAGCCGTTGTTTGGGCAGCATGATAACCTATCTTGGTCAGATACGACTATTTCAAGATGTCATTGCAGGTAATGGCATTCACTTGTACTAACCCACTTATAAAAGAGGATTTGTCGTTGAACATAATAGCCTATCCTAAAAGAATGATCATGAAAATAAAAAGACAAATACGGGTGACAATGTTCACCCATCATTGCCCATGTAACTAATGGTATGTAGGAGTAAAGATAAGAAATGTTTCCCCGAGTGGTCCTTTGGGTTATTCTAGCAACCTCCAGTATGGCTTAACACAGTTTAGCTCATAGGGTTCACTACATGGGTTTTAAGTTGATGCCTATTTCGGTATTTGAATCGTTCCTCCATCCGGTAAGAACACCCGAGGCATCTCGATCCTAGGCCTATCGTTGGTTTGGCAGAACAGTTTTGATCTAGTGGATGTATTTCCCTATGCAAGTGTGGAGAGGTACTCACGAGAGACATAGGTAGTTTACATCCCGGAAGGTCTTGCCATGCCTATGCAGAAGGTTACTCACGAAGGCGGATGGCTCACTTCCTCCTAATAATTAGGATACTAACCACACCTGGGAATCTAATGCAAATGCAAGTGCAAGATGTGTGTCGAGAAACAATTAAACCTTTTTGTTTCCCTCCTATATTACCATATTTATTCAAATCAATATTTATTTAAGCACGAATAATCCCTAACAGTCACAGGACAAAAACATAAACAATAGAGATTAGTAGGCAAAAAATAAAAGAGAAGTATATCTAAATAATTATGGAGACCAAAAATTGAAAACTGAGTGGGAAATAGCTATTTATAGGCCTAACTCCTTATAGTCCCTAGTGGAGTCACCAAGCTGTTGCCACGTGCCTGACCTTTAAAAGTTTGGATGATTTGAAGGGCATAGCGTGCTCGACTTAAAAAGAAATGATGGTTGGTTGTGGTCTAGCCTTTGAGATATCCCTTGATTGGGATTTGGATTAGGCATGATAATATGAAAGGGTAGGGACCGTCAGACAAGTTACTCATCCAACTGGACCCGGATAGCCACCATGAAATGGCCATAAACTTGGAGTCACCACTGATTATTTTAGGCAAAGCAAGATCGGATGCCTATTGAAAATGATATCATGAGTTACGAAGCTTGAAACACTGATTTCAAGGTCTGCGAAGTCCAAAGATTCGTTGGTTGGGCTCGGGAGTTGGTTACGTGCAGGGAAGGACTAGTATCACCACAACGCTTGAAATTAGTTCCTACTAACTATATCTCACTTTGGTCTTAGTTAAATCGGTTCCATTTGGTCTCTATTTAGATATAATCCTCTTTAATGCATGAAGTTTTGGAAAATGTGAATATAGGGTTTTTTATTAAGAAAAATTAGATCAACTATGCACCTCAAATATGTGAGGAACATAGGGATTTTTTTATGAAAACGATATCCAAATTGGATTTTAAAAATTGGACGTTTTGTATTAGGCACTGTAGGGATACAAACACGAAACATCGCCTCGTAAATTTCATTAGAAAATGAATTTTAAATATGAATACACAATAACACAACAAAAGGAAATAGTGAGGCAAAAAATAAGATATATAATATCATAAACAAGCAATCACAAATAAAAGAACATAAAAAAAGAGGGGCAATCAAAATGTATCTCATAATTGCCTTTGATTATTGAAGAGTAACCCGGATGACAATTTTAGAGACCGATCTAGATTCAGTGGAAATTTGAAGAATAAAGATAATTTTTATCAGAACAGTTTGAGATATCTGAAAGAGGGAAATTTTAAGTTTTTTAGGTAAAAGTGGGGTTGGAGTATCCCCTTGAAGAAGTGGGGTTGGAGTATCCCTTAAAATAGAGTTATGAAAATAGATAGGAATAAAAAAAAATTTTACCTTTTTTTTTAAAAATAGGGTTGGAGTATCCCCTCACAGTAGTAGGGTTGGAGTATCTCCAAAGTTAGGAAAACATTTAGGAACAATGAGAAAATTTAAACTTTGATTAAAAATGGGGTTGGAGTACCCCCTTTAAGTAGTGGAGTTGGAGTATCTCCACTAACGAAAATTTTAATATGAAATCTCTTTTCTTGTATTTTAACCTTGATCCTAGTCAAAAGGGGTTGATGTTGTGAAGGAGACTAAACGGGTGCATTTCGAGACATTCGAACGTCTCGATAAAAGGAGATTCGAAAATTAGGTTGAAAACAGGGGGCATCATCGTGTCATTTCCATCTCCAGATTTTTTTTTTTAGTGTATCCAAAAACCTCAGAGGGTAAAAGAGGTACTGTTGGAAAGGTAACTCAACAAGGTTTAATCTAAAAATATTTTAAAAATTCTAGAAAATCACTTTTTAGGCAGAATTAATTTTCAAAGTTAGGTTCGTCTCAGCTGTAGCAACATGTAAAATTGAAAAGGCATGATGGATTTCATAAAATCATTCTAGGCTTATCCGGGATCATTATCATGGAAAAATACCTGGAAATTTCATAAAAATCATTTGATAGGCCAAAATGGCCTAAACAGAATGTTACACGCTGGTTTCAGGGTTTTTAGATAGCAAAGGTTCGAAAAATCATAACTCCCATGCCTAGGATGATCCGAGGGCAAATAAGATAACGTTGAAAGGTAATTTGATGCCTTTTAAAAGAAAATATTAGAAAAATAAAAAAAATATTTTATGGTTTGAAAAATGATATTTCAAGTTTGGACTATAGTGCTGCCAAAGCCAAAACATAAGGATAATTCGATGTTTTCGATTTTTTGAATATAGATTCAAGTCTAGAACTTTTGAAGGTCCATAAAAGAAAGTAACACAGGCTTCACAAGTTCATTCCATAATCCCAGAGTAGTTTGGGACAATGGAACAACCCATTGACCATGTCACCAAAAGGAGCACGAGGCTCAAGATCAAGGATTAATACTAAAAAGGATTTTTTTTTCTTTGAAAAATGAACTTATCTTACCATGAATCCAAATCTGAAATGTTGATTTGCCCCCAAGATTAGGAGACCAATTTGATGAAAACATTAAGTCCATGGTACTCTTCATCTATTAAAGGTAACATGAACTTAACTTGGGGAAGTTTCTAAAAATCAATTTTGTAAGAGACAAGCAAGCATTTTAATAGAGATATCATGAACAAAATATTGCACATACAAAGATAAACATGGATTAAACATGCAAACAAGCAAAGATTACATTTTGACATGGAAATGGGTGATGTAGATGCAAAAAGATGACAAATATGGTGTATAGAAATGATATAAACATACTTATACAAAGGAGTGGATGTTAGAGTTGTCAAAATAGCATTTTTATTTCATGAGCCTCTTTAAAACATAAAAAAAAATATTTGAACATACCTAAGACACATTAAGGTGACCAGTTAAATGTGAAATGGATATGTGAATATGGAAGGAAAATGGCAAAAGGTGCATGAAAAGAGGCTATATGATGATAAAAATAAAGCATGGTGAGTTTATATATCTAACAAAATCAAGGTGTCAAGAGGGTCATCAAGATCCTAGGACTACCACAACCGAGGCAACAAAAATGCATGGAAGTATTAGGAGGGTCATGGCAACATGAAGGGTTCACTAAAATGAAATGGATGATCAAAATAGAAAATATATGGAACAAGGTAAAAAAAATATAGCAACAAAAGCTTGAACTTTCGTCCTATTTAAAGCAGTAGCTTTAAGCTCTATCATTTCCCTCTTTTTGCTATTGTTTAGCAAGAAAAGGGTGAAAGAAAGGAGCTTTCTGGTAATGTGGTTGCTGATGGGGTGTTTTGAGGATGAAAATATGTGAAAGGTTGAGTTTTCGAAGGTGTTCTATTGGTGATTTTAGGGAGCTACGGGAATGGAGGTTGGTTGAGGGTAAAAGGCAATGGAAAAGTGTTTTAGCAAGTTTTTAAGGCTAAAGTGGCTGAAGGATTTGTGGGGATGGATAAAGAGTTTTTCTAGGATTGCTGGAGAGCTTCTTTGATAACTAAAAGTGTTTTTTCTGAGATAGCTAGTTCTTTTTTTTTTTTTTGGCTCAGCCCCTCCTTTTAGAAAACAATGCAAAGGGCATTTCTGATTTTTTCCTTCTACACCAGGGGACATCTCTAGCTACCATGCTCAGTTGACTCTCTTCTTATTGGTTCTACCATGCTGAGCAAGGATGCAGAAAGGTTGTGAAAGCCTGCAACTGAAGATATGCCTACCACACATTCTTTATCCCGTATATCTTATGAAAGTGACCTTTGTCATTAATTGCTTGGGCTCCAAAAATTTGCTTGAATCCGTTAATGAACCCTTAATGAGGTTTGCAATGTTTTATGATAGTTCCTTGGTGCAAAACATGTTTAAATCGGGCTTTCAAAGGCTAAAAAATGGCTCAAACTAGGGAAAACTGCCTAATTGTATCGATATAAAATATGTTGTATTGATACAGAAGGTACTTTTACTCCTGAGTATCGATACAATAAGTTGTGTATCGATACTAAGAGCAAAAATTATTTCCAGCCTCGAGACTTAGAGGCCTGTATCAATGCTTCATGGATTTGTATCGATACTAATGCTTGTGTATTGATATATTTTGTCGAAAATCATAACTTTAGCTATTGTCAAAGTCTGCATCAATACAAACATACCAAGTATCAATACCACACCTTGGGTATTGATACCAAACCCTCTTATATCGATGCTACATGTGAAAATTCAAGTTTTTTGCACCGTAAAGGCCTCGTATCAATACGTGTGCCCTAATATAATTTGTACGTACCTGTGACTTCCTGATTTACCTCAACTTGGTCACAAACAATGGAAAGTTGATTCGTGTATTCATTTGAATAACCTTGGTGACACCATGAAAAGTGGCCTTTGATGCTTCGTTTTTACATTTTCTTTAATATGACCTATAGGCATTTTAGACCTTCCTAAAAAAAATTTTTTTTCCTGGCGCCATGTTGCCTAATAGTGCCTAGCAACATAACGCCTAGCAGTCGTCCCCCAATTTCTATTTTTTTGATTTTATCATCTTTTACCTAACTCCTAGGATACCAAAAACTGGTCCGGACAAAATGAAGTGTCTACAAGTAGGGTTTATTTAATCAATGAGAAAAGCTTAGGATTACAATGTCCCTTAACACTTTATTTAAATCTTGTTTACCCTCTTAACTTGATTAATGACAATAAGTTATTAAACCTAGAGTTCTATTTATTTATAAGTATTTTCTAATGGTCTTATAAAAATATCTCTTTTGACCAATTTACTATATTCCTATGCAAATTGAATTAAAAGAAACTCATTAAGCTTAGACCTATTTTGTTATATATGACATGCTCATATATTTCTATCCAACTTGCAGGTTAATTCATCATAATAAACGAATATGAAACATGTCATTCAATCCAGGTCTAAACATACAATTCCTTTTTCTAAGTTATTAGGGTTACCAAATCAATCTAATTGGTGATCAAGCAATTAGAAGCACTAAAAACATGATTGAACAAACAATTCAAATATCATTGATATCAAGAAAAAAGGTTCAACTAATCTAAAATACATGTTAAGTTTCTTTACAACCCCAAAAAAATAAATTTAGCTCATATTAATTAAATAAAACACAAAACACTAAAGTTTTACCATCATAAATATTACAATAAAAAGATTACAGAAAAGAGAAAATTAAGAGCTATCAGGTCTTGGTCTTCAAGCTTCTTTAATCCCTTCTCAAATTGCAAAGCCTTGACTCTTCTCTTCAGAAAACTATAGAAAAGTAAAAGCTATATATTATCAATAGCCTCATCTAATTCTAATCCTAAGAGTCCTATATATAGCCAAAACCCTAGTAAAGAGAAACGTGGCAAGCAAGTAACGTGTGTAGTTTATTTTAGAGGTTGCCAAACTAGATCCACTTTGCTTCTTGATTAAGTTATTCCACCTTGAAAACTTCTTCGGGCTTTGGCCCTAAAAAAATATAAAAAATACTAAGTAACTATATAATTTAAATATAAATATAAATAAATAAAACTAATTTAAAAACAACTAAGAATAAATAAAATCTAAATAAAAATCTTTAAGACTTAGCTAATTTTAATGCCCATAATGAAATTAAATAACTTTATTTTATAGAGTTATAATATTCTCTTATTTAAAATAGTCAATGAGATGACTTTCGTACATTGGAAGCTATTGAAGGACTCTTTTAACTCGAGGATATTGCCTCACATTTTATTAAAACATATATTATAATCAATAAAAGCGCATACTCAATCTTTTTAGCATAATATCATGAAATTGGCTCTAAAAGACATGTAACAACACAAAAATTCTCATATGACCTTAGAGGCTCAGTTTAGGTTAGTTTTGATAGAAAGTACAAAACTAACACTAATAGACTCAACTTTGGTTGATTTTAATGGAAAGTACAAAACTAATCCTAAAATGCTCGACTCTAGTTAGTTTTTACAGGAAGTACAAAACTAATCCTAAAATACTAAAACATATGAAATTACTAAATGGTCCTTAGATTATGGAAAAATATCTAAATGACCCTGAAATGCATGGAAATTACAAAATGTCCTTATATTATGAAAAACAACTAAATGACCCTAAAATGCATGAAATTGTAAAATTATCCCTAGATTATGGAAAATAACCTCAATAACCCTACAATGCATGAAAATTGTAAAACTGTCACTAGGTTATGGAAAATGATCTAAATAGCCCTAAAATGCGATAAAATGGTCTCTAAATTATGGAAAATAACCAAAATGAACTTGAAATGGATGAAAATTGCAAAATGGTCCCTAATATGCATGAAACATTGCATGAAAATTACAAATGGTCCCTGATATGTATGAAACATTGTATGAAAATTGCAAAATGCTCCCTAAAGCCTAGGCCACTCTTAAATGTACCAAAAAAATCCTTTTCTTCCAAAAAATGTAATAATGGTGCCATACATGATTTTTATGCACACAAACACCTCATCAACATGAATATAGATGGATCCATTACATGCATGGAGATATCAACATCACCACAATATTTTCATGAAAATAGCATGGACATGAAATTCATGAACATAAGATATGCAAATGACATGAAATTTAAGCAACATATATAATATGAAATATGGATAACATGAAGAATCAAACTAATGTTAAAACAAAAGAGATTATCTAATTAAAACCACTAAAAACTAAGTAAAGTTAGTTTAAAACATTTTAAAACAAATTTTCTTAATGCAAGTTTGATTTTTATGAAACTTTAAACAAAAATTGCTAAAGAAAAAAAAATATAACATTTGAAGACCATAGCTAAAGATTTGGCCATTAGTTGGTTATTACACCTTGGCATAAATCATCAACTAGGCATGGCTTAGGATCCTCAAGCTCACATAGAAAGGAAGAAAAGATGCAAAATAAAGATAAAAATCAAGAGAAGAACAACCTCAATGTTGATCTTGAAAAATTCCCTTTTTCTTTTGCTTTTTCTCTTTTTTTTTGGCTATTTTTTCCAACTATTGCCAATGTTGATGAAAGCCAACCTCTTCCTCTGTTATGAATGTTCAAGAGGGTTTAAAACTTCTCTTGGCAAATAACTCACCATCCTCATGCACTTTCACTTCCTTTTTAACACCTCATGCTACCTTGCTTGTAAGAAAACTATCTAAAACCTTAGGTGCTCTAATCAAAGGGCTGAAACCTTCTAAATGGGGTATGGAGTTAGCTAGTGGACAATCTCATATGTGTATCCTTAAAAAGACCCACCTTCATAAGGTAGCCATATCTCTAGCCCATGTAAGAGAGCTTTTAACTCTAACTCAAAATAGCATTCCATTGCATTTAAACAAAACTAGCCTTAAAATTATTAGAAAATAAGCAAACTACATGCCATTTGGTTCCCAATATAATTGGAGAATTAATTCCATCGATATCAAGTCCATTTAAGTTCTAATGGCTTAAGGTAAATGAGTCATTTACAAGCTCATATTCAGTTCATTTTGGAGTAAATATATTATTAAATCATCCTTTACATGATAGTGAATTGGTCCTAGGTCATTTAGGGTGATTAAAAAGGTGAAATAGCATCAAATTCAAGTTAAATAACTTTTTATACTTAAATTTTCATGTAGTATCGATACATTGGAGGCCAATGTTTTGATACATCATGGATTGCATTGATAAGATGGCATCCCAGAAGCAAAGATGGAGTTTTGCCCAATGAATTACAATGATATATACATGTGAATTACATAAAAAGGCCTTTAGTCCCTAGGCATTGCAAACCTTATAATTAGGTCCTTGGATATTGAAAATTGATCAGGGAAGAAAAAAAGTGCTTTTCATCAGAGGTCTTAAATCAAGCATAGCTGGTTTGAAAAGGGGCCAAAATAAAATTAGGTGTTTATTATCTCCAAATTTTTTATTATATTTTCAATAAGAAATTTGTGTACAACATCCGACATGAGTATGTTTAATTTTTTTAAAGCTTTTTCATGTATTTTTTAATTATATTTTCATACCATATCTAAATACACCTCAAATACAAATATTAAACACAAATATTCCAAAAAAGGATAGAGCCAAATAACACCATACCAAACCATTTCTTTGTCCCATGAATACACGCACCCATCCCTTGTAAATTTCATTCATTATAAAGCACTTAATCAAAAGTCTTCCAAGGAAAATTTTGTTCGTCATATTAGAATAGAGATTAGAGAAACAGTAATACAAATGATAAATGCCATAGTATCGGCTTCACCAATGACAACTGATATGTATAAAAGAAAAGGTACTTATACAATGTAATAAATAAAACCGAAGTTGATATTGAACATACGAAGTAATCTAAATCTTATTTGAATTTTTTCGAGCATTAAATTATGCAAATTGAGAAATGGAAAGGAGAAAAGTTAAGGCAAATTTAGTAAGAAAATTTGGAGGCTTTGAAATTGGGCGAGCGTAAAAGAAGAGAGTTAATTTTGCTTGGAAAGCTATATGACTTTATGCGATTATTAAATTATGTGATTGAATTTGTTCTCAAAGTCAAGTGACATTAATTTGTCAAAAAAAAATATTAAAAATAATATATATATATATATATATTATTATATATATGAATAGGGAGTATTTGTGCCTTTTTGTTTTTAAATTAAATTCTATATATGTTACTTTGTTTGGACTACCCACTCATTTTATTTTAAAAAACAACTACCTACTTTAGAAAAAAATTATTTACTTTCTTTTACATATTAATCTCTTTTCAAATATATATTTTTTAAATATTATTATTTTATCTACGTAAAGGACGTACCGAATTTTAGTAGTTATTAAGATATTAGGAAGTTTAATAGTCCAGTACTATTATAATAATTAAAGAATAAATGAAATAATTTTGAATTAAATTAAAAATAAGTACGATTAGAAAATTTTAATTAAAAATTAATTAAAAGTAATTAAATATTAATAAATATTAAAATATTAAAAATTTCATTCTCATCTAAATTTATTTTTTAAATAAATAATAATATGTATTTTGCAACCACAAAATCATTAGAATTATAAGTATTACCGTGAAGATAGTAAATTTTTTTTTTTACTAAATAAATAATTTGATGATAATGATAGCTTCTAGTCCACCATCTCAATTTTGTAATTCTTTTAAGGAAAGAATGAGTGGAAATCTGTATATTATCTGTCATCCTCAATGACATATCACAAATATTGGCAAACCCAATGTTATATCAATACATGATTACTCTTCCACTTTATCAACCAAATCCAACCCACCAACCTTTGCATATTTTCCATTGAATCCAATAATTTTAAACTATCTTTTATGGTAGACGGTAAGTTGATTTTTTTTTTTTGATAATATCATTTTCAAAAAAAAAAAAGAAAATAAAAAAATCATAGTCAAATGTGATGATACTTGTAAAATTGTTTTTGAAAATAATTTCGTTCTTGTTGAGTAGTGTATTTACATAAACAAATATTTGAAATATATATATATATATATAAAATAAAATTTTTTGTATAGAAGGAGTAGTTAGTTACGAAAGTTTTGGAAAGTTGGTGGATTTTTTATTACGTAATTGATGAGCGAGGTTTATTTTATTTTTTAAAATTATTAAATTAAGTTTTCAATGCACTTTTATTTGTCGATATCATTATATTAATTTATTTTTTATTTTAATGACTAAGTTAATTTTTAGTTAACTCATGATACTAATTTAATTATTCTATTTATTAATAGTATTAATAATATAGATATTATACAATTTTATGCTACTATAATACGTCTTGTTGAGTTCAGTGTAATGAGTGAAGTAAAATCAATTTAATTAATAAAATTATTAAATAAATAAAATATTAATAATAAATATAAAATAAAAGAATTTTGCTTTTTTTATGATTCTTAATATTTTTCTTAAAAAAAAACTAACACTCCTAAAAAGCGAGCATCTTATACTCTAAAAAAACTACCCACATTATTTTTTAAAGAAAGTAACACTCTAAAAAAATTTAAATGTGATATAAAATATGATTTGGTATGCAAAATAATACAAAGTGGATATAAATAAATAAACATACTAAAATTAATATAATAAAGATTATTATCATATTAATTTTATATAAATATTAAAATTTGACACATTTATATAAAATATTAATTATTTTAATTTGTTTCTTAAATAAGTAATAAATTAAAAATATTGCCAGTTAATGATATTTATATCCCTATTTTGTGTGTTCTTGTAATGAAATTAATTAACCTTTTATGTAAATTTATTAACTGAATTCATATAACTTAACTTATAATAATAAATTTAACTATTTTTTATAATACTATAAATATAATATTTTTAAATTCTATTTTAACTGTAAAAGTACGTGATGTTTCCTGTTCAAACCTTGAGATTGGGTTTGGGTTCATTTGTGTAAGGCAAGATTTTCTGCTCAAAGAAAATCTAAGTTGCAACCTAGAGGAGATGGATCTTTTCAAGTGTTGGAAATGATCAATGATAATGCCTACAAGCTAGACATGCCAAGTAACTCTGGTAATGTGATTGCTACCTTTAATGTTGTTGATTTATCTTTGTATGATGTAGGTGATTCGATGATGAATCCTTTTTCGAAGAGGGAGGGAATGATGGAGATTAACTTGCACAAACACTTATTTCCAACTATTCTTATGATCCTTTGCAAGAAATTAGAGGTTCAATAACTAGAGTAAAGACTAAACACATGCAGTAAGCTTTGCAAGGACTACTAATCATGGAAATACAAACGAAGGAGGCTGCTCAAGATGAATCAGATGTATTGCTAAGATTGATCAATTTTCTACATTGTCTTGAGGCTGAAAAAAGATGAAGAATAAAGCTTGGAGCCCAATTCGCATGTCCAAGATGAATGAAGCCTAATTTGCAAGTATTCATAAGCCTATAGTTTAAGATTTCAGATTTTTTATTTTTTTAATAAGAATTTGACTTTTCAATTTTAATTTATTTAAATAATTCCTAATCAGATTATGATAAGGAATAGACTTTTCCTTATTATTATGTTTAGGATTTTAAGTTGTTTAGATAAATCCTACTCAGATAAGATAAGGAACAGACTTTTCCTTATTGGTTAGGATTGTCTTTGTTTAATTAGGACTCTACAAATTTTAGGCCTATATAAGACTGCCTCATTCATGTAATTCAACAGATTTGAATAGAAAAAAGTATATCTTGAAAGTTTTTTTACTTTGTCAGAACTTATTCTTTGTTCTTTAAACAAGAAATCAAATTAATCTTATCAAAGTAACTTGTGGCAATTTTGACTCTAATCAGCAAATTTGATTAGGGTCAAGTTCTATTTACTTGACTTTGAAGACGATCTTAGAGTTTTAATTTCATCTAATCGAGTTTTAGGTTGTGTTTTCTGCCTGAAGTTTACATTAGTACATAAATTAGAAACAGAAAACTAATGCCACCACTAAAAAAAATAATAATAAAAAAAAATAAAAAAAACTTTTTTTTTTTTATTATTGAGAACAGTCCAAGCCGTTACCGAAGTGGACACAAAAACGACATGGAGGCAATACACCGTGGTCTGTAGGCTTAAACTACGCCGTTTTTGGGTGCTCTCTTTTGTTTACTTCCACGACACTTTCCTTCTTTATTTTATAGTCTTCTCTTCTCTTCAAATTTCTTCTCTCAACATTCAACAAAAGATTTTTTCTTTATTTGTGTTTTCTCATTAAACAAATACAATTTTTTTCCTTCCTGTATAAATTTCAGGTGATTTAATTTATAATTTTGTTATGATTTTATTTTTATTCATTAATATTTGTGCTCTGTTATTTGTTCAAGATTGGATCTACGCTTTGCAATTTGAATTTCCAAGGATTTTCAAATAAATCTTGTTAAACTATTATTCGCTAAGGTTTTTGGCTTTTTATTTGTCTGTTAGCTGTTTGGTTGTGGCTGAGAAAATCGCTGAAGAGAAATTAAACAAGAATAGCTACTGCTTTGATCTGTATACGGAAATTCAAATTCAAATTCAAATTCAAATTCAAATTCAAATCAAGTTGATATTCCTCATTGGCAACAGTGCAATTTCTTTTGGGAAGTAAATATGATTGCCTTATGGAAGAACTATTGATATTCTCCTTTTATAATAGAGAGAAAAATCGGTTGCTTCCAATTTCGGAGAATTTCTTGGTTTGATTTGTCTTGTATCAAGTAAAGATGGTGTTGCTGATAAGAAAAATGGATATCCATATTATTTAGATTCGTATTTGATGATGTTAGATTCGTGATTGAATTTTAAGTCTGAAGCAGTAGTGTTGTTCTCCCTTGTTTGGTTTCTGTTGACTTGTGTAGATTGAAGCTTTTCTAAAAGTCTTTTGGGTGAATCTACCCAGTTGTAGGATCTGATTGTTGATTGGTTCTCACCCACACTTGTATTTGCAGTTTGCGGCATACTGGATTGATGTGCTATGCAGATATCACGTACAGCTCTTCTGCAAAGAAGAGCTTTTGATGGGGCTATTTCTGGAAGAAGCCCCTCCTCCAAGGTTTCTCTGTCTTTAGTTTTTGTTTTGTGGGGGCTTCTCTTCCTCTTCAGCTTGTGGCTTTGTCATGGTGATGGTTATAGAGGTAACCTTTCAATTCTCTTCCTCTTCCTCTTCTTCTTCAACTTAATTGTGATCTTCTCCGAAATTGTTATTGTTCTTTGTCTGTGTCAGTGCGGTCAGTCTTGTATTAGATTTCTTGTTCAGTTGGATTGTGTACCTCCACCTCTTTCATACATAATTATCGTGCTTCAATCGAGCCATTCTTTAATGTTTTTGGCTCACCACGATGGATCACATAGATTTGCAGCTATTACTCTTAGATTAATCTTTGGTTGATTTGAAAGTGCAATACTTCATCTTGCTACTTTCTATACTATTTTAAGTTTGTAATTAGTCTTCAGATCAGCTGGATCAGTGGTCATTTCTTACGTTATTCTTTTGTTTGCTTTCATGTTGCTTAATAATTATAGCAAAAATCTGACTCGAGTTGGATCAGTTTTGGGAGAATAAAGGAGTGGGTTTGAAAATGTTGTCAATGAGAATGACTTTACATCTTTACCATTGAACAGCTGAATTCAAAAGTGCAAGAAAGTGATGATAATATTCTGATACAATTCCGCTAATAATAGTTCAGTTAAGTAATGCGCCAAATATGTGAAGTATGTAATCTATATGAATAAAAGTTAAGCAAGTTGCACCAAACTAGTTTCATTGGGAACGTGAAGTAACGTAATACTTAAAAGGGGGAAGAGTAAGAAGTAAATTTGGCATGCTTCCCCTGTTCTATTTTTGAGTTTTCCCATGTTTGCCACAGCAGAGCATCATAGCAGAAGTGCTGCTTTTCCTGCTTATACTGAATGTTGTTGTTATTGCTGTTCTCTCCTCCCTTAGACTTCACTTCTTTATAATTTAGTGAAAATTCAGACCATCAAGTTGATATTATCTATGCTAGTTCTTTTGTTTTATTTGAGTGTCTCTTTTATCTCTTTTTTTAATCTGTCTGTAGTGAGCTTGTTGACTCCTTCTAGAAAAAAATTTATGGACAAATCTTGAAGGTAGTTCTTATTCCAAATGACTTATCTGGAAGAGGAAAGAAGTTTTCAGCTATTACGCTTTCGTTGAATTTTCTTAATCTATATCCTGAATCGGTATTAACCTTTTACTTAGAGCTGAAATGTTTATTATAATTGTCTTTGTCATGGAACTTTGCTATTTTATCAAGGTTGCATCTCTCTGAACCATTAAATGCTTCATCATTTAGTTTGTGTAGTTGAAATTTGGGGAGGATTTTTAGTATTGACAATTTTGAATATCTTGCATAAGTAAGGGTTGAATCTCTAGCAGTTATTTTCTCCTGGACTGTTTGCCTTTAATGATGTTTTCCTTGTACTAGTACATATGTTTACCGTTCAAGTTATATTCCTGAAATTCTGCTTGAGACTCTGAGTCATACTTGCCATCAAAAGAAAATGTCAGTCTTTTTTCTGTATGTACTGTTTGTGTAATCTTTAGTTGCTGGAAAGCTTTTGCATGTCTTCTTAGTAGCAATTCTGTTATTTTATTTAATATAGGTGGATCTGTAGTCCTTGGCTTATCAACATGGGATGAAGCTAGGATGAGGCACACTGAACATTCTGATTCTCCTGGTCAATGTTTGGCGGACGAATCTGGCTCTTTGTCTTCTCATCATGATGGTTTTTGTATAAATGGTGCTGAGACCACATCTCTTCATTCTGAATCACCTGCAAGTGAAGAAGCTAACAAAAATCCTGCCTCTACTTTTGAGCAACTTGATGCTGATAATTCTGTCGCAGGTATCAAATCTGAAAACAGCTTTGCGAAGTCTGATAGACTGTCCCATGCTGTGCCCCTTGGTCTTGACGAATTCAAGAGTCGAGCATTCATTTCTAAAAGTAGATCAGGTACCGATCAGGCAGGAGTAATACATAGATTGGAGCCAGGGGGTAAAGAATACAATTATGCTTCAGCTTCAAAAGGAGCGAAGGTTCTAGGATATAACAAGGAAGCAAAGGGTGCCTCTAATATCTTAGGGAGAGACAAGGACAAGTACCTACGAAATCCCTGTTCTGCAGAAGAGAAATTCGTTATTATAGAACTTTCAGAAGAAACTTTAGTGGACACTATTCAAATAGCAAATTTTGAGCATTACTCTTCTAATTTGAAAGAATTTGAGTTGCTTGGGAGTTTGGTTTTTCCGACAGATGCTTGGATTAAGCTTGGGAACTTTACTGCAGCCAATGTGAAGCTTGCTCAGAGATTTGTTCTTCAGGAACCAAAATGGGTGAGGTATTTGAAGTTAAACCTTCTGAGCCATTATGGTTCCGAATTTTATTGTACGCTGAGTGTTGTTGAAGTATATGGAGTAGATGCAGTGGAGAGAATGTTGGAGGATCTGATCTCGGTTCAGGATAATCTGTTTGCTTCTGAGGATGGAGGACGTGATCAGAAACAGATGCCTTCACAACTGGATTCCACTCATCGCGATGATATTCATCAAAATTCGTACAAGGAATTGGGATCTGAGCCTTCTGTGGAAAACTCAAATGTGCAATTTGATGTTGCTAGTAATATTGGTTCCAATCCCGTGGAAGAAATTCGTCCTCAACAAGTTGGCCGAGTGCCTGGAGACAGTGTTCTAAAAATTTTGATGCAGAAAGTTCGAGCTTTAGACATAAATTTATCTGTTTTGGAGCGGTATTTAGAAGAATTGAATTCCAAGTATGGCAATATCTTTAAAGAATTCGACAGAGATATAGGAGAAAAAGATAAACTTCTAGAGAAAATTAAATTAAACATAAAAGATCTCCTTGACAGCCAGAATATCATTGTATGTGAAACTCTTAGCTGATTCAATAATAGTTTTTTTTTTTTTTTTTAATTCAGGTGTATTTCATTGTAATCATTTGGTGTTTCCTATTATCAGGCTAAAGATGTTGCTGATATTGCTTCCTGGAAATCTCTGGTTTCTGTGCAGCTGGATACTTTAGTCAGAGACAATGCTGATCTCAGGTCAGTTCTATCCGTTAGTGATTAATTTGCTCTAATTTCATTATAATGTAGGAAAATGGTCATGAAATAAAAAGTTTTTCCATCAACCTCTTGTTGATCCCATAAATTAAATCTGTTTTGTGGGATTTTGGTGGTTGGTTTTATTTATGCATGACTGATGATAATTGGCATTAATTTTCAGATTGAAAGTTGAAAAAGTTAGGGAGAAGCAGATATCGATGGAGAATAAGAGCATTGCAGTATTTGTTGTAACCTTAGTATTTGGATTGATTGCATTTGTGAGGCTATTGGTAGATATGTTGTTGAGCATTTACCTGTCATTTAGCGTTCAAAGAATGGAGAAGCCATGGAAATTTTGTTCCTCTACCTCTTCCTGGCTCTTCTTGCTTTGCAGCTGTAGCTTAATCTTTTTTATATTATCCATTTAAATATATATATATGCTTTATGCTGCATTTACATTTGGAATTTCGAATTGCCTTTTTTTTTACACCGAATGTATGCCTGAGCTTTGCAACGGCTTTATAATTTTACTTAAAACTTTTTAGAATTATTGAATTGATTGTAATTTTAAAATCTCAAGTACTTAAATTTAGTTAGTAATTTTTCATATATATATATATATATATTGTGAAATTTTATTTTGAAAAATTATAATTAATGTTGTTGGACTGAAGTTTTATCAAAACTACCTATTTCTAAATGGTTTTTTATTTATTAAGTGATATTTTTTTTTGAAAAACCAAAAACAAATTTCAAGTTTGTGTAAAGTCCAAAAAGTTCAATTTTTAAGTGAAATGATCAAGTCGACCCCGTATTATCAATCCCCGTACTTTCTACATGCATCAGCTTTTGTCCCAGTGTATTGGTGGAGTTGGTATGGTTGACCTCCTCCCTTGGTTTAACAATTTATGATTTTGATAGTACCGTTAAAGGATCAATTTCTTGCCAGCAAAGGTCGATTCCCTACTGTAGAATTTGAAAAATGTGATCATGTCTTGTTTGGTTTTGATGGTTCAATCCATTCCTATCCATTCTCAAGGGCTATATCAATAATTTGGGTTATAGATGCCTCCAAGAGCGAGCGGCACCAAGTAATTAAGATCTGAATAAAGAAATTCCCCGTTTTCAAGCCTTTTAAGTGCCCTTGCTTACTTTCCTTACTTGTTTTAATTAATTTGATTATCTCTCTGTATTTCTCTCTTCTAGTACCTAGATCTAGCAAACACGGACTTATTATCTCTCTATAATATCAGAAAGGGTCTTTTGTACCTACACTTAAAAATTTTGTTGGTATTTAAAGTTTTATTTAATAAATTGTTGTAGTATCAATTGTTGACTTATATATCCAATGATAACTTGACGTGTGGAATCACATATTGATGTCATGTGTATTAACAATTAAGCATAAATATTTAATTTTTTATTTTGATGACATGTGGCATTACATAATAATGTCATGTGTATACATCATTATGTGTGACGTGGCATCATATAATAATGTCATATGTATTAACAATAAAACATAAGTATTTAAATTTTAAAAAATAAAAAATTTGAAAAAATATTTTTTTATTTTTTCTTTTTCTCTCCCTTCTCATCACTCTCTTGATTTTTTTCTTATTTTCGGCCGAATCTAACTAGTGTTGGCAAGGTCCGAAAAGGAAGGCTAGGAAAAACACTAGTAAGTGGAAATCAACTTGATACCAAGTTGGAACTTCAACCAAATCCAGCCTATTTCAAGTCATTCCCAACATGTTTCATAGCATATCTGGCTGGTAGTTGGCCAAATACAACTTGAAAATGGTGGATGAGGAGGAAATTGCGTGTGGGGTAAAGTTCAATTCAGCTAGATTCGAAAAAAGCCAACTAAAATTTCAAATTTTGGATTAAATAGTTTTGAGTTATTTAGAACAACTAAAAGTCATTCCCAACATGTTTCATAGCATATCTGGCTGGTAGTTGGCCAAATACAACTTGAAAATGGTGGATGAGGAGGAAATTGCGTGTGGGGTAAAGTTCAATTCAGCTAGATTCGAAAAAAGCCAACTAAAATTTCAAATTTTGGATTAAATAGTTTTGAGTTATTTAGAACAACTTGAAAAATTAGTTTGAGTTATTTAGTTTAGCTCAAAATTTAATTGCACTATCGAGTTATTCGAATATCCGAATAATAAAAAATGAGACAATGTCATTTTAGATTAGGGTTTAAATTTAACCCGTTTAACAATTTACCCTTCCGACTTTAATTATTGCCTTGCATCCTTTCCCTCTTTCCCTTAAGAGACCCTCGCCAACAGACATTGCCTAAGGTGAGTCTTAAGCGCGGGCCTCCTTGTTTATATTTCAAATCCTTTCTTCCACTTTATCCCTTACTTCACTTCTTTTTCTTTTATTTTACAACTACTGGCTCCTTGAAATTTGAAATCAAAGTTTAGCCTCCATGAAACTTTGCCTAAGGTTCAATTTTTTAAAATTCTTTTAAGCTCCTAAAGTTCAATTTAATCTATACCATTTTTTTTTTCACAAAGCTCATTGCATTTTTAAAGACTACTATTTTTTTCTTTTAATGGATTCAAAATTTGGGATTTTATGTTTTTGAGTTGAGAATAAGATGAGATGCTAAATACCCAAATGAGAATTAATTGTGTCTAGATGGGAAGTGGACTGCTTTAAGCATGACATGCTGATTTTTAGTATATTGATGTAAATAAATAGGTATTTGGATTACAGAAGTTGCATGAACACGTGGTTTGGATGCTAAATTGGTATAAATCAATGCTTTTTAAGTTGCAATATATTTCTAATTATATTTTTTGTTAGGATAGCATTTGTTTAATTTTAATGTGATTAAATTGCTATTTGGCCTTAACGTAATTTGACTTATTATAAGAGTAAGATTTTACAGATTTGCTATGTAAATATAAAATGCATTTTATTAGACATTGCCTCTGTATTTGGCATAATTTGAATTATGCCTCCATTCCTTCATCTCTCGACCCACAACCTAGCATGGAACAACTTGATGGAAATGTTGTACTCATAGTTTTTCTAAGTTGTAAAAGAATTTGTAACAGAAATTTTTCCGATGGAAATGTTGCACTCTTGGTAGTTTCTTTAAGTTGTAAGAATTTCTAACGGATGCTATAATTTTTTTTAACAAGTTTTAAGTGTGAGAAAAATTATTTTAACTTGAATAAATTTATTAGATTTGACTCAACTCAATTTTTTTCACTCGACATAATTTGGTAAAATTTTAAATTACGTTTGGGTCACAAAATAATAGTAGTATGGAGGGGAGAGAAATGAAGCAAGAAAGAAAAAAATTAATAAAATATTTTAAATATTTTAGTAATAAAGTAATTTTTACTTTCATATTGTAATTTTTGTAATTTTTAAAAATAAAAATTTTCTTTTTTGCTGTTTTAAAATTCAAATATCATTTTTCAAAAATAATTTAAAAACTTATTTATATCTTAAAAAAATTAATTCTGTATTTTATTTTTTGGAAATTATATTTTTAAATAATTTTTTCTTTTCAAATTTTTAAATTTGAAATTTTAATTTTTTTAAAAAAATTAAAATTATTTATATTGTTAAAAATTAATGTCTTGTTTCATCACTAGATTGGTCATTGCCATGTCATTAACTTAGTTAATGGCATTAATGTCGCAACATGGTTCGAATACGAATCCTGATCAGCCCAACTTAAAAGACAGTGTGTACCCCTCTTTCTTTTATATATATATATATATATATATATATATATATATCTACATATCATTATTCTTTCATTATTCTTTTATTTTTAGAGGCCATATCATTATTATTTTTCTTGCATTTCGTGTTTGGGGATAAATTGTCGAAATGAATTGCTCACCCAACTTAATCCTAAACAATCATTACGAAGCGACCATTTTTCTGAAGTCATCACCAATCTATTTTGGCCAGGTAAGATTGGTCACCTATTAGAGTTCATATTTTGAAGGTTACGAAACCCTTAAAAATAAACTTTGAGGTCTACGATTATACCAAAGATCATATGAAAGGATTCGGGAGTCGGTTACAATCACGAGTAACGATCGATCTCTCTCATGATACCCAGTAATGGGTACCTTATTAATCATGTGTTTACTTGAATTTTGATATTTATCCACTTTCAATATCATGTATTTAATTATAATTCTTATTTTTCTAAAATAAAATTTTATGAAATAAATTGATTATTGTGCTCGAGAAAATCGATTTTTTAATATTTCTCAAAAATCAAAATATCTTCTGCACCCCATTGAAAGATCGGAAGGACACAAAAGTTTTTATCATTCTCTTTCGTACCCCACTAAAGAGCCAGATAAATATAAAAGATTTTAAAAATCAAAATATCTTTTGTACCCCATTGGAGAACCAGAAAAGCATAAAAGGTTTTATTTTACGAAAATTGAAAAATCTTGGTTTGCTTTTTGAAAAAGATATCTCATTATTAAAATAATCCGTAGAACCCCTCTCATATTCTGAGGGAAATCCCACATACTATTTTAAGTCATAGACATTGCCTTAAATTTTACAAATTTTGATTTTATTAAAAATATTAATATTTATCCTAGGACTCGGTTTCAACTATATGTACGAAACTAGACTCAAAGGACTCAAACATGGTCGATAAGACCAAAATGTCTTTTAAAGTACTTTCAACATTAAAATATCCTAGTAACTCTAAAGGACTCGATTTTAATGTAAAATTATTAAAATGCTCCTGGGGTATAACTTTGGGGTGAAAGTATTATCATACCCTTAAAAGACTTGAAAATGATTATAAAAGATGAACCTAACCCTAATGCACACCTTTGTCATGAAAGAATCTCGATGATTAAAAAGGACGCGATTCTAAAAAAAATTACTAAAATGCCTTTATCAACTTCTTTCATCTTGAAAGCATTTCGGTAAACTTAAAGGACCTAAAAACGATAAGAAATGACAGTTTTACTTTAAATAGGTAATTAGAATATTAAAGATGACCTAAAATACAAACATTACAATTAAGCCCCTAAACTTTTCAAAAATTATATTTTAGCCTTAAAGTCACTAAAAATGACCAAAATACCATAAACGAGAGAAGACTATTTTGACCTTATAAAATATGGATTTACTAAATGGACATATAACTTTTCTAACTTCACAAAATAGTCCCTATATGAAATGAAACACAAAATTCAGATATCAAATATACTAAAAATCACAACAAGTATTTGATTGAGTACCTTTGGCCTTGGGACAATTTGTTTTCACTTTTTGCCAACAAGTCCCTAAACTTAATAAAATTACAAAAAGTTCCCTAAAAAGGCTAAATGCATGAAACACATTTAAACATGTCAAAATAAGCATGAAAAGACCCCTAAGGGTCATACTAAAGATATGACCAAGCTTGAATGGCCTAGGAAATTTTTTTGCAATTTGGTCCCTATATTTCACAAATTGCATAATAGCACCAAAAAGTCAAAATCATCACCAACAAGCCAAACAAGATTCAGCAAAGCTTAGATATACCTATCCAAAGCCTTGAAAATTTTGAAAAAATTATTTTAGGACCAATACAACGTTCAAACCTTGCGGAATGGTCCTAAATGTAGTAAAAACGTGAAATAAATTTCATTTCAAGCCATATTCATTTTCAGCTAAGCTCACAATAACTAAGAACAATTCTTTTCTCAACATAATTTCTTATATCATAACTTCTAAGCTCAATTTACCACCAACATGCATGAAATCATGAAAAATAGGCATATAACAATACTTTGTCAATATTCACATGAAAATACTAAGGAAAATGGTATCGTCATCAACATATTCACATGATAAAATAAACAACATATTAACAAATATTTTCTTGATGGAAATCAAACTTTTGCTAAGAAAGAAAAAAATTCAAATTTAACAACAAAATCAAGAAATTTGATCATGGCTTTTACACTTGGCTTTAAACATGAATCAAAATTCATGAGCACAAGTGATCATTAAGCTCACTAAAATGAAGACAAATGATAGAAAATGTTGAAAGTATGAACAAAATCACAAATTTTAAGATAAAATACCTTAAAGCTTGATGAAATTTGGTAAAACTTGAAAATTAGCAAGCAAAATGGCAATGTTTCTTCATGAAAGCCATTGTTATGAAATGAAAACTTCCTCCCCTTATAAATAAAGGGAGGATTTGGCCAAGGTGGGTTGGAAACCCCCTCGACCAAATTTTCAAGCTTTGTTTTCTTTTTATTTTATTATTCTTATGATATTTTCTTTTTTTTTCTTTTTGATAAAGACTAAGTTAATTGCTTTTGTCATCTTACATGACTCATCATATATGAGTCATCATCATCTATAAGCCTTTAGTTGATATTTAATATGTAAAATTATATCATAAAAATTGATTAGAAAGATTAAATTGTAACAAAATAAAAATTATATATTTGAAATAAATTTCATATAATCAATTCAATTAAGAATTTTAATCAAGTGAGAGGCCTAATTAAAAATCTATAATTTTACATGTAAAAAAAGGACCATTAAAAGTTTTAAATTTGTAAAAATTTTATGAGAAAAAAATTAGCAGGGGGAATTTTTAATAAAAATGAATTGCAATTTTAAAAAATTATGTTCAAAATATTTTATTGAAATATGTGAAAAATTTTACAAATTTAAGTTCTAAAAAATTTTACAAAAAATTTATAGATAAAAAATATTCTTATTTTGGAGAGGAGAAAATTCCAAAATTACATTCAAATATTTATATAAATGAGTTAAATTTAATATATTATTGAAAATATTAATTTACGTTAATTTATAAAATAATAAAGATGAAAATATGATATTCAAAATAAAATTTATCAAAAAAATTTCACCAATAAAATGTTTGTTATACTGTAAAAATTCAAAATTAAATACTAAAATTTACAATTTGACACCTCGTAGTATAAAATGCCAATAAGCATTTTTTCTTGAATATTTTTTTTTCATAGTGAGTATTAGCATAAATACTACATGGGTATCGATGAAAATATACAACAGTTGACTTGTCAATTTTTACGTAAAAACCTTAAAAAATTCTTAAAAATAGGAAATTAGATCATGATATTATTTACAAAAATGGATTTCAAAATTTCAAAAGAGTAAAGTTACAAACCAATTTTTTGATGCCAATACTATATAACTATTGATAAAAATATACGATAGTCAACTCACAAAATTTCACAAAAATGGTCTCAAAAATTTCTAAAAATAGAAAATTTGATCGTAATATCATCTACAAAAATAATTGCAAATTTCAAGAAAAGAATATTTAAAAGCTAATTTTTTTCTTAAATATTCATCCTTTTTATCTGAGATTAATTTTTTACAATTCTTAAAACTGCACTTTTTCATCACGTGTGTTTGCAACTATTTAGGTGTGACTAAATTGGTTTTGAAAATACCTAGCCTGCCTAGAGGAAGTCAACCTCTACCAAGCCAGCCACTAAATTCTTAATCGCCGATATTTAGGTGTCGTAACATAGCTCGGATACGAATCTTTATCAGCTCAACTTAAAATGGCGGGTGTTCCTATTGTTCTTATATATATATATATCTATATATCATTATTTTATTTTATTGGGGCCGATACCATTATTATTTTTATTATTTTTTGTGTCTGGAGACTGAGTTATCGAGATGAATCGCTCACTCGACATCTTTAAATAGTCATTACAAAACAACCATTTTTTTGGAGTCGCCACCAATCTTATTTTAGCTAAGTGCGATTGGACACCAATCAAAGTATATATTTTAGGGATTACGAAACCTATAAAAATAAACTCTGAGGTCTGTGCTCACAGCAGAGATCGTATGAAAGGGTATGAGAGTCAGTTACAATCATAAATAAGGATCAACCTTCTCATGATGCCCAGTAATCGGTACCATATTAATCGCACATTAACATATATTTGATTTTTTATTCAATTTCAATATTTGATATTTAATTATAATTCTCATATATAAAAAATAGCATTTTATGAAACAAGTTTATTATTCTAAATGAAAAAAATCAGGTTTTTAATTAATTTTTTAAATCAAACTATCTTATGCACAATTTTGGAGAGCTAAAAGAACACAACAATTTTTATTATTCTCTTTCATACTTCATTGGAGAACCGGTGGAATCCTGAAGGTTTCAAAAATCAAAATATCTTTTGTACCCTACTGGAAAACTAGTAGAATACAAAAAGTTTTATTTTTTTTGAAATTTATGGAGAATCCTGATTTTCATATTTTTAAAAAGATATCTTGTTATTAAAATAATTCGTAGAACTCTTCTCATATGCTGGGAGAAATTTTACACGTTATTTTAATGTCGAAGACATTGCCTTAATTTAAAAAAACTCTAATTTTTTTAGTAAATATTAATGATTATCCTAAGATTCAGATTAGACAAAGTGTACTAAACTCGACTCTAAGGATTCTAATGACCAATATGTCCTTTAAAGTACACCTTCAATGTAGAAGTATCCTAATGACCCTAAAGGACTCGGTTCTAAAAGAAACTAATGAAATGCCACTAAGGAGTATCTTCAACATATAAGTATCCAGATACTCTAAAGATTCTAAAGCTTTATAAGTAAATGAATCTATCCCTGCTATACACCTTTGACAAAAAAGTATCCCGGTGATCACATAGGACTTGGTTCTAATGTAAATTATTAAAATGTCCCTAAAGTCTACCTTTGATATAAAAATATCTCAGTAAGCTTAAAGGACTCGACAACTCTATGAAAAGATGAACCTATCCCTATTATACACCTTCGACCTATAATTATCCCGGTGATCACATAGGACTTGATTCTAGAAAAATTACGAAAATACCCCTAAGTTGTCCCTTCGAAGTATCCCAATAATCTAGAGGGTTGGATGACATCATAAATAAACGAACCTACTCTTACTATACACCTTTAACCTATAAGTACCACAGTGATCACATAGGACTTGGTTCTAGGAAAATTACTAAAATACCCTATGGTGTACTTTTGACCTATAAGTGTCCCTGTAACTTAAAGGATTCACAAATGACATGAAATGACAATTATACCCTCCATAGGTAATTTTGACATAAAAATGACCTAAAATGCACAAATTGCTAATAAAGCCCCTTGAACTTTTTAAAATTACATTTTATACCCTAACAAAAAACTGGAAGAATACGAATATGTTTAAAAATTTCTACAACCCTATGAAAAACCATAGTAATGTTAGAAATATTTTTGAAATGTCAAAAATATCATATTAACTCTAAAATGCAAAGCTTTGCTAAATTATCCCCAAAAGTTTCTAACTTTGCAATTTAATCCCTATACAAAATGTAATCATAGTTAAACACTAAATTCATCATAAAAATTTATGGAAAATCATAACAAAGATCATAAAATAAATTTAGCCAAGTACCGATGGCCTTAAAATAAAATTCTTGTAATTTTTGCAAATAAGTCCCTAAACTTTCTAAAATTACAAAATAGCCAAAAAATGATGGAAAATGCATAAAACATATTCATACATATTAGAATAAACATGAAAGCACTTTCACAAGTATACACAAGCAATCGACCAAGCATGAATGGTCTCAAAATAAAATTTTCCATGTTCACAATTTAGTCCCTACATAATAGAAAATCATAAATTAACAAAAAAATATATCATGAAATATCACAAAAACCACACCAAAAATCATGAAAATGATTCCACCAAACACTTATACCCACAAAGTAATTTTTTTCACCTTTTGCAAATTAGTCCTTAAACTTTCTAAAATTACAAAATGGCCTTAAAATTGTGTAAAATGAATAAAACAAATTAAAATATGTTAAACTAAGCATAAAAACACTTCTAAGGCTGTCTACAAGGTTCAACCAAAATTAAATAGCCAAAGAAATTTTTATTGCAATTTAGACCCTATATTTTCTATAATTACACAATAAGCTAAATAAAATAAAACATCACAAAATCATCAAAATAAGATCAAACAAAGCTTAGAATCAACCTTCCAAAGCTTTCAAAAATTTGAAAAAAATTATTTTATAGCCCCTAAAACTTCTAACATTACAAAATAGTCCTAAATATAAAAAATTTGAAAAAATGAATTAAATCCAAAGCCATACATGGTTTGACCAGCATAATTTTTCAACCAAAAAGAATATTTTTCATCACATATTTGCATCAAAATCAACATATATACATATCATAATTTTTGCTAAACTAAAATATGCATAAAATCAATGTAACTAGTGAATAAATCAACATAAATCAACAAAATATCATTAAGAAAAATAACACAAAAAATACATACATGAAAGTAAAAATATTTCTACAAAAAATGAAAGAAAATAACAAAACAAAAAATTTTTGAATAAGAGTTTGCCTTAAAAACTTGAAAATCTAATGAACTTTTTTCCTTTTTTTCTTCTTCTTTTTTCTTTTTTTTTCTTTTCCCCCAAAAGCTTGAAATGAAGAGATCCAACCTCTATTATTTATAAGGGATGAAGGATAGCAAGATGGTGGAGATTCGACCAATTTTTACAATTTTCTTTATTTTATTTTAGATTTTTTAATTTTATTAATTTAGATTTGATCTAAATTAATTATATTCATCTTTCAGTGGATGATATCATGCATGACATCATCAAGGTCTTGAGAATTTTAAAAGATATTTATATAATATTACATATTATACCACAAATATTATTTAAAAAGAGTAAATTATAAAAATTAAAAATTATATACTTGAAATAAAATTTCATATAATCAATTTAATTTAATATAATAATAAAAACAATTTTTATATATAATAAAAAATATTAAAATTAGCGAACTTATAAAATTTGACGAGAAAAAACCTTTACAGGAAAAATTGTTATATGTAAAAAAATGCAAAACTCATAAAATAAATTGAATTGTTACAAACTGAATTAATATGAATTCAATAATGATATGTGAAAACTTTTAGAAATTATAAACTCAGAAAAATCCTTTAAAAAAAATTTACGGAGTAGAAAACTCCGTATTTTGAAAACGAAAAAATTATGAAAGAAAACACAAAGCTCATAAAATAAAATGAATTTTTCAAAAGTAACTTAATATGGATTAAACAACAATCTTTAAAGAATTTTAAAAAATATAAACTGAGAAAAATCTTCCTAAAAAAATTTACGGAGTAGAAATTCTATATCTTGAAAAAATGAGAATTATAAAAAAATGCAAAACTTGTAAAATAAATTAAATTTTAAAAGCTAATTTAATTTAATTTAATAATAATATTTGAAAATTTTTAAAAATTATAAACTGAGAAATTTTTTTGAAAAAATTTACAGAGTAGAATATTCTATATTTTGGAAATAGGAAAATTTCAAAAATATGTTCATATTTTATAAAAATAAACTTTATTCCACCCATTAATCAAAATATTAATTTAAAAGAATAAAAATGAAAATCTAAAATTCAAAACAAATTTTACCACAATATATTTATGAGTATGATACCCATGATACTATGAAAAATTCAAATTTAAGTCCTAAAGTTGACAACTTGATACTTTGTGATAAAAAATAATAGTGAGAATTTTTCCTTGAATATTTTTATTTTTCAGAGTGCATATCAGCGTAAATACCACACTGGCATCGATAAAAATATACGTTAGTCAACTTCCCAAATTTAACAAAAAATTCTAAAAAAATTCCTAAAATGAGAAATTTGACTATAATAGCATCTGTAGAAATAAGTTTCGAAATTTCACAAGTATAAAGTTAACAAGCTAATTTCTTACTTTGATGTCTGTCTTTTTTATATGAGATTTGTTATGTACGACTCTTGAAATGGCGCTAATTTTGTCACATGCACTTCGATCATTTAAGCATAATTAAATAGGCCTTGAAAATGTCTAGTTCACCCTGAGGAATTTTACCCTTCCCAAGTGGCTGCTAAATCCTTGATCTTGATATTTTTAGAATGTTGAGAAAGAGGCTGGGACAAAATTAAGTATCTACATTAGGACTACCAGAAAAAGGCGTCCCAAATGAAACTAGGTGTCTATAACTAAGTCCTAATACCACATTGATACCTGGTTTGATAGTTCAGGTGCTACATTAGACTTTTTTAAAGTAAAGGTTACACATTTTAAAAGAAGTATCTTATAAGGGCCATTTATGATGCTGTCCCTTCTATTTATTTATAAAAGCCTTTATATTCGAAGGGGAATTATGAGTCAATAAGTAAGATATCCTCGAGAGATATCTACTTTGAGGATTGGATAGAATACTTAAAGAGGTTAGAGGTTGCCATGTTAGCCTTAAAAGATAAGGATTGTAAATATTGCAACTTAGCCTAGATGATATAATTTGTAAGGTTTTACAAGAATTAGTGGATTGGGAAAATTTTGGTGAGCCAAGGGACAAAACATAGGTGCCTTGTAGAGAAGGTACAACCATTTATGTGCTTTGAATCCTATATATTTCTCATATTTAATGAAAATTGCATTTTTGGAAAGAATTTGGAGACAATCCAATTCATCCCCTCTTGGATATCTATATATACTAGAATTAACAATTGATATCATAGCTTTACTCTCATTTTACAGTCTAACAACCTTAAGAAAGATCTTTTTATAGCTCAAAAGATGTTTCAAGTTTATTAGAAATGCCTCAAAGCTTCCAAGTTTGAGAAGTTTGAGTTTTGGAAACTGAAGATGAGAATGAGGGTATTCATAATGTCTCATGATATTAGAGCTTGGTCTATGATAGAAAGAGGTTTTTGAACTCTTTACAAAGATGCAAAGCACACAAAGCAGATGCTAAAATATGCCAAGGCCAAGTGTTTGACCTCAAAATTTTCACCCGTTGAGCTTTGCATTTGCATTGAAAAGCAATGTTTGACCTTAAGAACATACCAACAGTAATGCTAAACGAGGTTTGGTCATGTAAGAGTCAACAAAACTAAGTTTAGTAAATTAACATTTGATCAAAGTACAAAGAAAATATAAACAATCAAAATATAATCCTCCTAAAAATTATTTTGTTTACAAATAAATTAATCAAAATTTCAAGAACTCATACAAGGGATGAAATTTCATAATTCTTGAAATTATAATTGTTGAAATCCCCAACGATAAATTCCTTTGCTTGATTTTTGTGTACACAAAGGCTAGGTTGTCTCAATCCAAATTCGTTCAATCCTTTAGCTTCCAATTGTGATCCATAGAAGTGATTAAGAATGCCTTCTCAATGATGAAATGGAATGATTGCCATGATCTATGCTAGTAGCCAAGATCTCATAAGCCTAGATGAAAAACTTCAAGATAAAGAGAAAGGGAAAAAAGTAATTTTGTTTCTCTCTTATTAAGTTATGATACCTCAGGAAAACAAGAAGTCTAGGTTTCAAACTTTGTATGACCACACTATAATGGCCAACAAGTATTGGTATAAATACTCAAGGATATAACACAACTCTTGTGTTATTTGCACTTAAATCTTTTCATTTAATTAAATCATTTAATTAAGCCATTATTAATAAATTGCAAATTTAATTAATTAGGTTCATTCTAATTCAATTCATTAGCATCATATTAATTGTGTGCGACCCTTACGCTTTCAACAAGTTGACAATAAATATAAATTATTTTGATTCAAATTTGCACACCAAGGATGACATCAGCAATGCAAGCACCCAATTGTTTAGATAAGACAAAATGGTTTTGATTAACGTTCATCAAATATCTCGGAGGAGAGAAGGCATGGATCAGTGTCTATTTTAACTCTTTTTATATTAGTTTTACAACTTCTTTAATAACTCCCATAACCACATTGTAAGAGGCAACAAGCATTGATAAAGTATTCAAGGCTATAAACAGAACTTTTATATCATTTTCATTTAAATCTTTCCATTTAATTATCATTTAATTAAGTCATTGTTAATAAATTATAAATTTAATCAATTAGATTCTTTTTGATTCGATTCTTTATTATTCATTTTAATGTGTATAACCAATTAGGCTTCTAACAAGTTGGCAATAAATATAAATTAAAATGGTTTATACTTATACATTAAGAATAGCGTCTAGCACTGCATCATGTCCACCTAATGGTTAAAATAAATGAACTTGGTTTTGACTAACCTTCATAAAATATCTCAGAGGAAAGAAGGCATGGTTTGTTGTAGTCGTTAAGCTTCTTTGATAACTCCCACAATTGCCTTAGCTAATAACTTTGATGAGTTAATCATAAGTTAAAAACAAGTAAGATATATCCCTTTTGATTCATGATGAGTGATGAATCTTCTTTGAATCACTACTCATCTGTTTTCGTATGCTTCATGCCATAGCCAAAATTACTCTACCATAAGAACGTCTTCTTAAAACTTGTTCAGATGAAATCAAAGCATGATGATTACTTACAAGATAACTTGGTGTCACAAGTTAAATGATTATTTGCATTAGTGATATACGTTAGTATTTTTATAGCCACTTAAATGAGATACTAAATGGAATTCTCATAGTAGTCTCATTCAATGAACTTGCTCATCTTAACATACATCCATTTGTTATCCCTAAGTACTTTTATACTTTAGCCTATGGGGTTGATTGCATGCTTCATAAGATGAAGGCTTAGCATAATGTTTTTTTTTTATACTTTGTCAATACTTTATCTTGACAACACTATGATCATAAAAATGATTGACTTACAGAGCTTATACTAATAACACGGATACTTGATCCCTCTTCATCATCATCACCCACCTTCAAATGTTCTAGGCTAAGATTTGTTATTTTCTCAATTGTGGCTTAGCTTGGGATGAAATCATATACGGTTGATATTGCATACCCACAATGTGGGTGAAAATGAAGTAACGATTAAGTTAAAAATGTTAAAATAAATTTACTTAATGATATATATATTTTTGTAAAAGAAGAAATTATTTGATTATGTTACCAATTAATATAAAAATTTTTGAGTAAAATAATTCAAAATTTTTTATTATTAAAAGATTAACGTAAACATTGACAACATGCATATATACTGTTAATACATTAAATATAAACTAATTTAATATTAGTAATAAGTTCGTAATCAACTTAAATATAAACATAATAAAGAAGTAAAAGTAAGTATGATATGATATTAGCTTAACATAAATTAAGTAAAATGTCAGTATGAAATTTAATTTAATTAGCTTTCTTAAAATGTTAGTATATAATAAAATTAAGAGTAAAAAACCATAATTTATCAAAATTAAAATATTATTTTTTTAATAAAATAAAAACATAATTGAATCTCATGAATGGTTACCGGGATTTCTTATAAGAAAAATATAATTTTACGCAAATGAAAAAATTGTTAAGATTAAAAAGTATTAAATTACGTGAAATCTAACACAAAATGGAAATTACGGTAATCAATTTACCGTAAAAAATTTGGTCTCGTGTGTTCTGAAAATCATGGATGATATGATATTTTTGTGATATAATAAGTTTGCAGCACATAAAATATAAAAATCTTTTTTTTTTTATATTAAAAGTTGCAATTATCTGATCGTAGTACAAAACACATTAAATTAAATTAAATTAAAATATATTAAAAGCATCTTTGGGTATTTAAAGTAGTAATAGTAGTAATAATAATAATAATAATAATGAGGTAATTTTTGTGTTTTTGTTTGTATTGTTTTATTTTTACCCACCGGTTAAAACAAGGTTCAAAAAAAACGGGAGAGAGAAAAGGAGTTGAAATGGAAATTCATTTCAAAACGCGAAAGGAAAGAGAGAGAAAGACCTTGGACGCTGCACCTTTCTTCTCTTTTTCGAATCTCTGATTCTTGCTGTTGCAGTTGCTGTCGCAGAGATCTGTACCTAAGACATCCTGATTTTGCTTGGATCTGTCGTCGTCGATTGCCTTCCTTTCTGCTCTGATTGATTTTCACTTATAAATCGATTAGATCTTAGGTTTTAACAAATGGAGGCTATCGAGGACTTGTCACAGCTTTCAGACTCCATGAGGCAAGCGGCGGCGTTGCTCGCCGACGAAGATGTTGACGAAAACTCAACTTCCAGGAGGTCTTCTACTTTCCTCAACGTCGTTGCTCTTGGCAATGTTGTAAGTCCATATTTTAAGTAATTTTTTTATTTTCTTTTTTGATTAATCTATTTTCAACTTACTAATCTGTTTACAGTAAATTGTTTGTCTCTATTTACTTTATATGTAGATTGGATTGAGTTTGACTTGTTTGTGTGTGTTCAATTTGTTTCAGTTTTAGCTTTGTTTTCTGTAGCATGCTGGCAGAGTAGATCCTTCAATCTGGGGGTTTTGTGGGTTTTTATTTCTATGGAATTGCGTTCGATTATTTACGGATTTCGTATTATTAAGTTTGCTGGGGAATCTAAGCAATAGAGAAGAAACCTTTTGCAGATTTGTCCTTTTCTCTTAAGTTGGAAACAGGTCTGAGCAAGAAAAAACCACCAGTGCCTTGTTACAGAAACTTGAATGTCATACCTGGTCTTATTTAAAATTCGTTTGGAATTCAAATTACTGAATTTTCATTCTAAACGACATGTTTGCTAGTAAGACAGCTTATGTTAGGAATTTTAGTGCAACGTTGTGGTATCACTTTTCTTTCAATTTGTTTCCATATTTATATGTTGGCCCTGATTTTTTTCTCCTATGTCCTCTTCTTTTTTGGTTGAAAAATTGCTTAGGGGTCTGGGAAATCTGCAGTTTTAAACAGTTTAATTGGGCACCCTATTCTGGTAAGTCGGTATGCTCAAGTTTTTTATTTTCTTTTCGTTGGATATCTGTTTTGTTGCTGGTTGAGTTGAATAAAACTGCTTATTTTGTTCCTAAGTTTTTCTTTTCTTTCTTACCCAGCCAACTGGTGAAAATGGTGCTACCAGGGCTCCTATTAGCATTGATTTACAGAAGGATGGTTCCTTAAGCAGCAAATCAATTATTCTACAAATTGACAACAAATCTCAACAAGTTTCTGCAAGTTAGTATCTATGTTCAAGGCTCATAATTTTACAATTACAAACATACATAAACTCATAGGTATTTGCTTTTAAGTTTTGGTAATATGACTGTGGGCCATATCAGAAATATCTTCCAAGGACCCTCTTGATATTAATAACCTGCCCTGGGGCTTTAGGATTGCTGCTGAAAAGGTTGAATTCTGAAGAGAACATCTTGGAAGGGTTTGATGATGAGTAAGATGCCTTAGGAAGGTTTATCTAAACCAATTTGCAATAGTTAATAGGCTACAACATGAATCTAGAGCCATAGTAAACCTCAAACCTAGCTGATGATCACACCATGCAACTGTTTCACGTCTCACCAGGATGGAATATACATAGTTAACTTGTATCATACATCTATTTGTGGTATTGCTTGAATTTTGCTGTTGTTCTACAGGTGCGTTGCGGCATTCTTTACAAGATAGGTTAAGTAAGAGTTCCTCAGGAAAGAACCGAGATGAGATATATCTTAAGCTGCGGACTAGTACAGGTTGGTGCTGTATATTAGATATGTTTTTTATTTTATTATTTTTTTAAAAAAATAATTTTACCCGTTCTTAAGCAGAAAAGATGAGTTTCAAAAGTTTGTCTCGTTTATGTTTTGAATGCTATGTTGCTCCGACTGTTCATTTTTCTTAAAGTATCCATGTTCGACACCCACGTCTGACGCTTATTCGGGTGTGGCTATGATAATATGACTCCCGAAGGACCCTCCAAGTACGCAAAAAACTTAGAAAAAATTGAATATACCTATGGTAGACACGTACCTGTATATGATGCCCACATCTAAGTTTGAGTAACATATTTTGAATGATTTGATTTTAAAGATTGCTCGCAAGTTTTATGCTGGTATAATGAAATTATCTTTTAAATGCATGGAAAATTTAGGAATTTCAGGATGACGAGAGGACATCTATATATGATAAACTGATTGGATGGGATTATTTATAATGTCTGTGTATAAAAATGCTCTTTATGCATTAGTGATTCCTTAGAAATGTGAATATTCTTCACAAATTGAGGTAGATTTATTTATGTAAAATACTATCCTGTGAATTATTCTTACCTTCAATTCAAGCCTTGTGAAGCAGCTAAATGTCTTAGACACAAGTTGTTTGAGTTTAGCTCTCTTAAGTGGAAAACATTCTGCAAAAACACTAACTTCATGATAGAGATGCTGAATTGTGAGTTGTAATGGGGGTTAACTCTGTGAAGCTTCAAATTTCTTCGATTACAAGGCTGTTGACAGTGACTACTTGAAGACTGAATTTCTGCTGATTCTGTGAATTTCCATTTAGTTCGTTCATTTGATTCCATGCTACCAGCTTACACCAGATAACTTCTGTTCTTTGCTACAATGCCTTTAATCTGACATGCCTTTTTTCCTCAGCACCTCCCCTGAAATTAATTGACTTGCCTGGACTGGATCAGCGGATTATGGATGAATCAATGGTAAGCGTTGGTTAATGATTTAAGACCTCCGTTTCATTTACAGGTGTATGTAGCTCAGTATTGTATTCTAGTTCTGGTGGATACCGGTTTTTGTTCTTGTGACGGTGTTCTTTTATTCTCAGTTTATAGGTACTTGGTCTGAGTTGCTATTGTATGGTAAATGAAATGGTATTTAATATAATTTTGGTAATGGCTTTTGCATAGGTTAGTGATTATGCTGAGCGTAATGATGCCATTTTACTAGTTATTATTCCTGCGGCACAAGCACCTGAGATTGCTTCATCACGAGCGCTCCGCCTTGCCAAAGAGTATGATGGAGAAGGTAAAGGAACATTTTTTTGTTGTTTTTATTTATTTGTTTTATCTTTGATAAAGGCTGAATTAGTTCATTATGTGGACAACTTTTCTTCTATTCTTCTTATCCTTCATTTGTGTTCCCTCCACCTTTATTCTTTCCAACGGCTGTCTTTAACAATCAACCTTTATTCTTTCCAACAGTTGTCTTTAATGATCAAATGGAAATTTTCTGGTTAATAATAGGTACTAGAACCGTTGGCGTAATTAGCAAAATAGACCAAGCTGCCTCTGAACAGAAAGCACTTGCTGCTGTTCAGGCTCTCCTTTTAAATCAGGGACCACCAAAAACAGCTGATATCCCATGGGTTGCCTTAATTGGTCAATCAGTTTCAATAGCTTCTGCGCAGTCTGGATCAGAGAACTCTTTAGAAACAGCTTGGAGAGCAGAGAGTGAAAGCCTCAAATCCATACTAACTGGAGCTCCTCAGAGCAAGCTAGGAAGAATAGCTTTGGTTGATGCTCTTGCACAGCAGATTCGTAAGCGAATGAAAGTCCGGCTTCCAAACCTCCTCTCTGGGTATACAGTCTCTGCTTGCTTTCACACATCTCTATGGTCTTCTATGCTACAGAAATGCTGTAAATGCCTTTTTGTCTGTCTTATTTGGTTTTCACTTCTTTTAGACAAGCACCTGTCAATGCTTAATCAATAATTCTTTATGGAAATTTATCGAGTAAATCTTCATTTGTCTAGTTGATTAGCCCTGCAAATTACCTCTACGTTTGATATGCATGGTATACTTTGAAGTTGCTCATAACCAAAGTTCTAAATATAGTGTCAGCAAACATGTTTAGACCCTTAGGTTGTAGATATATTGATGGTTGTATGGATGAATGCTAAAAATTCAGTTCGAAGAAAGATGGAATATAACAAAATTTAACTCATAATCTCCATCAAAATATTATTGGAAAACATATAAAGTTACAGTACTAAAACTGTTTGGTACATATGTCATACCATTTGAGACTACACAAGAAGGCATGCTTTGTGTTAGAAAGTTAATTATTTGTGTCTTCACTATATTTGTATTCTAAATATTTTTGTTAACGTCATTTGGCAGTCATTTAGTAGAATATATGTGACATTCTACTTTTCCTACATTTTGGGATATATCATCAATATATGATATCTATCAGCAATAAATTGTCAAAGTTGCTATGATAAAATGGATATTTTAGGTTTTCTTAGTATATCAGTAAAAGTCTTAAATATTTTTGAATATCTTCATAAAATGCCAAAGAGATATAAAAGCAGGATTATATATGGCCTTCCATGCATACATGGTATGACCCATACTCTTTATCTGTAACATAACTGAATCTATGTGCCATGATGTTCAGAATGCCATAAATGAAATTGATTATTCCTCAACGAGGACAACTTATTGTTGATGCATGTCATCAATATTTACTCTTCCAAGGATGGAACTGTTTTTCGTCCCTAGTTACTCACTTTCTTACCATTATTCTTTTGTGTCAATGCAGGTTACAAGGGAAGTCCCAAATTGTTCAGGATGAGTTGGTAAGGCTTGGTGAGAAGATGGTCCAGAGTGCTGAGGGTACAAGGGCTCTTGCCTTGGAACTTTGTCGTGAATTTGAGGATAAATTTCTGCAACACATTACAACTGGTGAGGTGAGTGATAAATTTATTGAAACTAATTGTTAAAGAACAAATAGCTGCAATAGGAAGACGACATACTACGGGTTCTCTCAGTATGGAGTAGTATTTCCTCTGCTGGGGTGTGGACAACTTCTTTGAAACTCTTTCTGGGGAAATATTAAGGACCCTGATATTGAATACTGTAATAGCTGTTCATTATGGTAGAGCCTTTCCATAATATGGATGGATTAGCTACCTCTGGTATCCATAACGTGGGTGACTTAGCTCCCTCCATTATTAAATGAGCCAAGAAGCTCTTTAAGTCGATCGAGAGGTCTGAACACTATTTATGAAAGAGTATTTGAAGTTTGGAAGTTATGCTTAAGATAGCTTTCATAGCTATTTGAATTTTTCCTTTAGGGAGTAGTGAGTTGAATGGAGTGGAGGATGGTTAGCTAGGTGTTCCTACACTTACAATGCTCCTATATTTGTTTTCACGTGCCTTGCACAATGTAAATGTTTAATATGGTTGCAATTCAGCAATATAATGAATAAAGAATTATGAGCCAAGTAAGTCAGTTTCTAACGGTGATTCAATGTAATTAGAATTCTTAGCTATGCAGTAGTTAAATCTTATTACTATTAGTTTAGGATTATAAATGAAAATTAAAATAAAATAGAAATAAAATGATCATTTAGCAATCAAATCAAGTTATATGCTCTTTTCTCTCATTTAAAAAAAATTTTTAAAATTCGTATTTTTATACATATTAGTATTTTTGGTACGTATATTACTTGTGAATATTTTTTATCTAATTTTAGAAAATAACTGTATATCGAATGTAGAGTCGCATGTTGTACAAATAATTTAAGATAATAAAGTGCATTGTAGTAACATGTAATGTTTGTCTCATTTGCAAAATATCTTAGATTAACCTAAGTTTAATAGCTTATGCTTTTAACATTAATGTAAAATTAGAACTCTGAAAATGATTGTACATTTTAATTCTTTTCTATTTATCAAATAAATCCATTTAATGAGAAGTCATTCAATGAAATTGGATAAATCTTGTTAGTTTTTATAATAAAATTTGTTTAAAATGACAATTTTTTTATTTATCAAATGAACCATTTAATGGAAGTCTTTCATGAAATTAGAATCCTTCGCTATAATCTGAATAAATCTTATTATTATTATTATTTTATTATAAAATATTTAAAATGATAATTTAGAAATATAATGAACAGTTGGTTTTCGCCAATCAAAAGTTTTATACACGTTATTTTTGACTTTTATATATGCATAGATAGGATTTCAAAGCAGCTGCCGGATGATGAGCTTCCTAAAATAAGGATTTTTAATAGCAATTTCCATGACATCCATGGAAAATTGTCATATACTAGTGATTTTGAAGCCTGTACTCTATTTTGTCAGCATCAATTGTGGGCAAGTAAACTTCGCTTGTGGGTGCCAATGTTTAATTAGCTAAGTTGTGCATGTACAGCAGAATTTTATGTAGCTATTATTCAGCCCATTGTTTTATTTTTTTTTCTTTCTGTCTGTGCGTCCAAAAAATTCACATAGTTTCAAAATTACCGACTGGAATAAGAATCTTTTCTTGCAGGGTACTGGCTGGAAAATTGTTGCCAGTTTTGAGGGGAATTTTCCAAGTAGGATCAAGCAACTTCCTATAGACAGACATTTTGATATCAATAACGTCAAACGGGTATGTTTTTTTCCCAGTCTTTCTAGCAATTCTTTGCCTATTCAGTATATTCTGTTGATTTCGGGATTTTTTTTCCTCTTCTCTGACTTTCTATGTTTATTTTGCCAGATTGTGTTAGAAGCTGATGGTTACCAGCCATATTTGATATCCCCTGAAAAGGGCTTGAGATCTCTAATAAAAGGGGTGTTGGAGCTTGCCAAAGAACCAGCACGTCTTTGTGTTGATGAGGTAAGTCTAATGTTAGTGTTCTTCCTTTCACATCCATTCTACCTTGAATTTGAAAATTATGGCCATTTTCAATGCTTTCTGCATCATATAAAAGGCTTCCAGCAATTTTCCCTTCTCAGGGATAATGTAGAATGTTAGTTTGTACATTTTAGAGTTAGCCTAGAACCTTTTAATGTGTCCGAGTTGTTACCCTTTCTCTAATGTTGCTGCATTAGTGCACAGTTGTACTGTGTGCTCTTCTGTTCTAGAATTGCTTTACATTTTCTTGTGCGTCGAGTTCTCTTCCTTTGTTATAATTTTTCTTTATTCCTCACCTGAATAAGAAGTATTATCAGTTACGGTAATTTGAATGAATATAAATTTAATAATTCTCCTTATAACTCATTTATTGTCAGACTTTAGCTTTACCATGTGTTTTCTATATTGATTGATGTGTGGGTTCTATTGTGTACTAAACAGGTACACCGTGTCCTAATAGATATAGTTTCTGCTGCTGCAAATGCTACAGCTGGTTTGGGAAGGTACCCTCCATTCAAGAGAGAGGTAGTATATCTTAATATTGTCTGCTTTCTGCTATATCTTTTTGTCATACGATTGTTCTCTATTTAATTTCAACTTTACTTGGTTTGGAATCGTTTTCCCCTTTCCCCTTCGCAAGGCTTAGCTATCTTTTCTTTTCTTTTCTTTTTTTTTTTTTGGTAGGTTGTGGCTATTGCAAGTGCTGCTCTGGATGGGTTTAAAAATGAAGCCAAAAAAATGGTTGTTGCACTTGTTGATATGGAGCGAGCTTTTGTACCCCCTCAGCACTTTATTCGATTGGTGCAAAGGAGGTATTTGCAGCATGTTCAGCATGTCTTTCTTTCAGCTTCATTCTAGACTTTTCAGAGATTTTATTGCAGCAAAGAGTCTCTTTGTAGGACAGCAATCTCTCCCTCTTTCACTCCTCTTGCACACTGGGAAGGAAACACACATGTGCAAATCCCTATGATGTGGTTTGAGTGTGTTGCACATCCCTTTGTTGTGCTGAAGGCTAGGAAGACGAATAATATTTGCTGCATTTATTTATAATTATTTCTTCCCTTTATTTATTCTTCCTTTCTACTCTCCAGTTATGTCTAGCGTTGAACAGAGTAATTCTAATATTCTATTAAGAACAGAATGCAAAATTTATTGTGACATTTAAATCTGACAAAAGAATATCACACCTATTCAATTTTGATCGAGTAAAGGCAAAAGTTTGAAAGACTAGCAGTTTTCTTTTCAATATAAGTTTGAAAGACTAACAGTTTTCTTTTCAATAATCTATATCTTTAAAGCATCATATGTAGAAACTGTTTTTTTAACTTAGATACTTTCAAGTATTTACCACAAACATTTTTTATGGTGACAATTCATTTTATGTTATTTTATTTACTTTAGGATGGAAAGACAGCGTCGAGAGGAGGAGCTGAAGAACCGATCCTCAAAGAAAGGACATGAAGCTGAGCAGGCGATACTCAATAGGGTAGGTTCTTTGCTTGGATGCAATTGTTTTTGGAGATTGAAGCAGTGGACATCTCCAGCTATGTTGCTCTGACTTTTTAGTTTTTAAAAGTGCTAGCGTTCAACACATAGCTGATGGACATGTCTATTGAGTTTTCAACCCTCCAAAATATAACCAGAAACTTAGAAATGAACATACCTTTTCTGATACTCCCAAGTCCTAGCAACATAGTAGTTTACTTTACTTTCGTGCATTGAATGGTTAATGTATAGTGGATTTATATTCTCAGGCAACAAGTCCTCAGCCAGGTGGTCAGCAAACTGGTGGAAGCTTGAAGACATTGAAGGAGAAATTCAGTCAGGCTGAGAAGGAAGTTCAGGAGGGATCTGCTTTGAAGACTGCTGGTACTGATAAAGAAATAACTGCAGGTCTGTTGATAAACCTCATGCACATTATGTTACTTGAATATAATTGAAAACTCAAGTTTTTGGTTATACTGTTTGTTTTTTTTTTTTTTGTTTTTTTTTCCCCCAGTGCTGTGCTTTTGCGTCTTACTGTAGTCATTTATAGAATATTTGGAGGCAAATCCTCTATTGCCAGTAGAAAAGTAAACATATTTACTTCTGAGAATTGGAACTGTCTTATTTGGTTTAATATGCTCACCATTAGGCAGTTGTGTTCCTAAGGCAGTATGAAATTGATCCCTTTCATATTACATGCTAGATTTAACATTTTGGGTTTTATATAGGAGGTTGAAATGCAGTATAAGGAATGGTTTTTTAATTTCTACTTATGCAGGATACCCTGCCTCCCCCACAACCTGTCTTTCCCTCCATCCTCTTATTTCTCTTTGGTTATGTATGTGAGAGCTATTGGAAGTTTTAATTATCTGAAATGTGGGCTCTTGAATACAGTAACTTTTGCCCTTTATAAGCTCTGAGTTACTTTCATTACTCATGGTTGAAGCAGTTTATTATTTACATTATCTGTCATCATGATTTAGATGTCAAAAATTTCTTGGACGGTGCATTTTTTTGGTACGAAGTGTGTTCCTTAACATTTCATGGATAATTTCCTTCTTAATATTCTCAAACTCTCCGCATTTTTGTAATTGTTTAAGTGTTTCGAAGTCTCTACAATCTTATTTAATTTTTCTTGCAATGCTGCCTTTGACATTTTTTTCATATGCAGGGTTCTTGCTAAAGAAAAGTGCTAAAACTAATGGATGGAGTAGGCGATGGTTTGTTTTGAATGAGAAGACTGGAAAGGTTTGAAAATTTTTTCAATTTGTTAAACACATGCAAATCGGGATGGCATTATACCATCCATTATGCTCCAAGCCATTGTAAGAATTTATTGTAATTTTATATTTTCATGTGGATGGTATTAAAAACTTACTACAGCTTGGTATCAAATCTTGCTAGATGCTTACCATTGCCCTATGATTAGAAAATTAATCATGTTCTTTTCAAAAAAGACAAAAAAAAAAGAGAATAAAAATGACTCATGTTATTGAACCCTGATGCATATGTCATCTGTACTTCTACAATATGTGTGATGGTGATATCAGAGATACATTTGCTTCTATAAGAGTTTGTAAATGGTTGAATGGATTCTGACCTTTCCTTTATTTCACAGCTTGGTTACACCAAAAAGCAAGAGGAAAAACATTTTCGAGGTGTCATTGTGTTAGAGGTACAAAGAAATTTTTTTTTCTTAACTGTTTAGTTTGGAAGCCACTGATGTTGTTAAGTAATTGTTTTCACCATTTTAAATTATGAGCGTAAATAAATGTTTTTGTATGTTAACATATTTTAGATCATAGCTTTAAATTATAAATAAGTAGATTGTTATTTTTATTTTTATTTTTTTTACATTTGTCAGTGGTTCATATAATAAAAAAAATTGGGAAGTGGATATAATGCAAACTAAAATTAATATAAGCGATTACTCTTGTTAGAATTCTATCTAATCAATCACTAATTAGATATTAATTAGATTTATCTATAAAATAAATAATTGTGAACGGATAATTAAGGATAATGAAATTTGATGTCCTATTACATCTAAAAAACATTTTACCTGTATTCTTACTTTTGTATATTTTTTATTCTAGATATGTTAAGTATTTGGTTTTTATATAGGATGTATTAAATGTTCAAGGAGATGACCTTTCTATTACCTCATGGAATAATGCTGCCTTTTGTTAATTTTAGGTATAGGTTTGAGGCATTGCGCCATTTTCATTTTTTACAAAAACCTTTACTTGGCCTGCAATCTCAATATATTGGAATAGGAGTTTGGAAATCTGTTTACAGACTAATGTAAGAACTGAAATTGCAAATTGATAAGATATAGGCTGTTTTACATTTTTGATCTCAAAGCAAAATATTTTGGTGTCTCAGCATTTAAACATTGCTTGATATGGTTTCATTTGAAAGGTTGATATGCATCATTAAGATGGGCATTGGCTCCATCGTAATATGTATTCTTTAAGTGGTAAGGGGCATCCAAATAAAAAAATGACCTGTTTATTTTTATTCAATTGATTTGATGTGAAATAAAGTTGTGGATTTCTTTGTTTAATTGCAAGTTAGATCCTGCAGTGAATTTGTTCCGACAAATAACTCATTCTAAAATCCATAGCTACTCTTATCTTCCTTTTCTCTGACAATTAAAGAGAGAGAGAGAGAGAGAGAGAGAGAGAGAGAAGGGATGGGGGCAGCGAGAGCGGGAGGGTAGTTTGCCATACAAGTTCCCTTTGGCATGTGTATGACAAATTGTCTCCATAAAAAATGGCAGTTGTTAATTTGATCATGAGAAATTTTCAATGTTTTATCTCTCAAGCTTGATCCCACCCCTTTTACTTTCAACTGCAGGTCTTTCATCAACCTCTCTCTCTACAACATGCACATATACTTGTTTGTGTGTGTTTTATTTCCTTTTTCTTCCCTTGGTCTAATTAAGGCTGTCAATGTTTACCTTTTTTTTTTTTTTTTTTTTTTTTCCATTTTGGTTTCCTTTGTCATGATCTCCTTCTGGATTTTTTTATTTCAATAAGTGCAACACCTTTTTCTCTCCATTTTTTTTCTTTCCTTTCCCAAAACAATCCAGAAATAGGGGAACTATGCTATTACAGTTTATGCCTGCATAAATAAATCCTTTCTATAGAAAAGTGGTAGTTAAGTAACCTGATTGAAAGAGCTTTTGAATGTTTGTCATTCACCTAACCTTGATCTGGCCCTACTTAGCTGTTTCCTATGGGTCTTTAATGAAAGTCTTCCTCCCTCCACGCATAGATATATGCATTTGCTTGTCTATGCATGTTCTGTGTGGTAACATTATTTTCCTCTATATCGAAACGAATTAGAGCTCTCAATGGTATGGTCGACTTCTTGGCTGTTTTTATTTAAGTTTCTATGCCTTTTCTAAAAAAAAAAAAAAAAAAAAAATTCTCTTTACTTGGACAAATTATGAAGTTTCAATAGTTACCTTTTGCTGTGATCTCCTTAGGAATTTCTTTTAATTTAACATACTTCGGGAGTAGATTTCTTTTTTTCCTTTTAAAATAAAATTCGTTAGGACAAGCTTTATTGCTCAGTTGGAGACCAAATTAGACTCATATTTTCTTATTGATTTAATATTATGAACTTACTATGCACCATATGGTCAGATAACTGTTGGGTAGTCCATTGTAAATGACATGCTGCGATTCTATTTAGAATCTTGGTCGTATATGTATATATTATAGGGTAAAAACCTGGAAAAATTTTATTCCTTGGAAAACTGGATTTTTGGCTTGTTGGAAGAGTTATATGAGATTTCCAACTACATTGTTTTGGAGATGCAACTGTACTTTAAAAGCATTCTGAAACTTATAGTGTTGGGAGATACTGATGTATTAGGATCAATTTTAGCCATGATCTTGATGGGCTATTCTGTTCTTCCATTAGCTGTTTACATTTTTCATATTTTCTGCCCAAGGGATCTTCCTGTTAAATGCTCTTGGTGTTGTCAGTGAGAGTGTTTTTTTAACTGTCATTTGGCATTTATTAGTACTTCACCTGCCTGTGGGCTTGCCGACTTGTGAATTTGCAACTTTTATTGTAACGCATGTGAGTGAGAAGTAATTTTTATCTTATTTGTTCGCCGTGCAGGAATGCAGCATTGAAGAGGTGTCGGATGAGGAAGAACCTGCCCCTAAAAGTTCGAAGGATAGAAAGGCTAATGGCCCAGATAAGGAACCCAGTCTTGTGTTCAAGATAACTAGCAAGGTTCCTTATAAAACTGTTTTGAAAGGTATATTTTCCTCCTCTTTCTTCCTTCTTTTGCATCATGGTTTTTCTTGACGCTTTCCTGGTTGTCTTTTGTGCTTTCTTATTATTAATAACATCATTTATCAGAAGATTGTTTGCAACTCCTGTTTCTCTTGCAGCTCACAGTGCTGTTGTGTTAAAGGCTGAGAGTGTGGCTGATAAGGTTGAATGGATAAGCAAATTATCAAAAGTTATTCAACCTTCTATAGGGCCAATGAAAGGTGCATCTGCTGATGGTGTTCCTGGAATGCGACAGAGTCGTTCAGATGGTTCTCTTGTAAGCTAATTGATTATATTTCCTTTCTTTTTTTTTTTCTTTTTCCATTGGGAAATTTATTTTATTCTATCAGCACAAATATTAACTGCTTTTCTATTCCCTGGAAGTTATGCTTCCAGAATATTTTTTAGGACTACCACTGCCTTATTTTCTGCATTTTATCAGTATATCAAATGTTTACTTTTTGATGGCTTATGCGATCGTTTATTTCGCAACTTTTTTGACCGTACTCTTGCCTTCTTATAAATGCACATGAAAAGTGCCATATCAACGTTAGTTGCTAATTTAGTTGAATTCTTCTTCATCCTCAACACCCACTTCCATTTTTCATTTTAGACTACTACCCTAAATTCTCTTCCCTGTTCTTGTGCAGGATACAATGGCTCGAAGACCTGTTGATCCGGAGGAAGAACTTCGATGGATGTCTCAAGAAGTTCGTGGTTATGTTGAAGCTGTGTTGAATAGTTTAGCTGCCAATGTGCCCAAAGTACGCTTTGTTCTTCAACCTCTGCCCTATCTATTCTTATAGTGGGGTGTCTTTAAGAATGCTTATATCTATTTTTGTGATGGTTGAGCAGGCTGTAGTTCTTTGCCAAGTAGAGAAAGCTAAAGAAGACATGCTGAATCAGTTATATAGCTCTGTCAGGTTGAGTACCCTTCTATATCTATTTCTTTGTATCCATGAAACTCTTCCATGCTTGGCCTTGGGAGTAGCTGTGTAAAGGGTTGGTTTCTTTTATGGACTCTAGATTTGCATAATCTGCCATGAACTAAAATATAGTATGTTCTTACATAGAAATCTTTGCTGAATGTATTATGTTTTTGACTGTGTAGTGCTCAAAGCACGACAAGGATTGAGGAGTTACTTCAAGAGGATCAAAATGTAAAGCGTAGAAGGGAGCGTATCCAGAAGCAGTCCTCACTTCTTTCAAAATTAACACGCCAACTTAGCATACATGACAATCAAGGTGCTTCTGCTTCTGATTGGTCTGATGGTGGCGCTGGGCCAGGTGTGTAAATGCTTTTTGAAAAAATCTGAATTTGTATTTATTTAGTTTTTAAGTGCAAAGGATGCAAGGTTATGCCTTATGGAGTGTCCGTCTTTTGAGAGCACCGAAAAACTCCATTTTTTGATGGAGTGCACACTTGATGGATATATTCTATAATTAAAAATGGTCTTAAGTTCTCTTATCTATAATTAAAAATGGTCTTACGTTCTTTTATCCTTGATATTCCTACCTTGGCCTTGGATAATCACAAGGAGCTTACTTTCTATTGTACCTCACTTGTCAATCCTACCTTCCTTAATCTTTAGAGTTTTCACCTCTAAGTCACCTTTTTAGCTGGAAACTGGCTTTGGTTTGATTGTTATCAAAATAAATGTAGGGTCAACATCTTTTCTTGCTTTGCGCTCATAATCTTTATAGGGTAATTTTAAACAATGAGAAATGGTTATACACTATGTCTTTTGCAGGTATGAAATGTTGGTTGAGTAGGCTTATATAACTCTTAGTGATAGGCTTAACATATTTGGATCATTCACGGTGGTCTTTCAAATTTTATGACAATCTAAATCCTAATTTACCCTCAGTTTCCTTTCATAATATGTTTCATTTGCTTTGGCGCCCTTTTAGCTATCCCTTAAACTTCTTTCATGCATTTAAGTTTGTCACGTAGGGCTATTTCTTCATGTAGAATCCGCATTATTGAGATGAAAATTCAATCTTTTAATAAATGGTGGCTATGAAACACCCACTCTAATGGTTTTCCATGACGAGATAGCTATCCGAACTCATCACTATTTTCTGATATCTGCTAAGAGATCCTTTCTGACTTTGGTTTCAACTTTCAACAAAAGCCACCTGCTATTCATAGGTACCATCCAACAGCATGACAACACTTCACCGTGGGTTGTCTTTTGTCAATCCCAATTTACTGAGCTGCTTTTTTTTTTTTTTCTCCCCTGACTAGTCTCCCATTCAAATCTTGGAAATAATACTTCTCTACTTACTTTCTGCAACATGGATTGGCACACATGATCTATTCAGTTAATGGGAAAAGCAAACCTGGAGTGCTATGGCAATTGAAAACATTTACTGTTTGTTTAGGTCAGTGGCAGACCGAGAATTGCGGTGTGTGGGGGAGTTTATATATATTGAAAACATAAAAGGTTATGCAATAAAATGAAGAGAAAATGGTATCTAATTACTTTTACTCAAAATTATGTGCTACTTTAAGAATTATCTATAAATTATCTTTTAGTAAACATTTACTAATTATATTTTTATTTTCAATAGGTTAGGAAGGAAGACAACATATTAAACAAACAAAATAAGTACAACTAAACGAACTAATTATTGGGGTTTCAAATTCAACAATCAAGTTGGAGTTTAATTGAAAAGAGAAGCTAGGGCTTTAATAAAAATTTAGGTAACTACTAAACCATATAATAACCATACATGAGGAGTGTTAGTGGAACCAAAAAAAAAAAAAAAAAGGTTTCTCGAAGTCGCCACATTTTTTTTTCTTTTTTTTTTCCCTCAGAAAAAGTCACCACATGATTTTGCTGACAGGGTGTGTAAGATTTTTATAAAATTATAAATTTGAATTTCGATGCACATTTCTTGCATTAAAAAAAATAGTTATATCTATGATGATTTTGAAAAGTCACATAGCTTGATTATATAGCCTTCCCTAAATTGTTAGCTTAACTTATTTACTTTGTACTGAATTTGATTCATATATAATAACTGAAATCTAATAGTTTAGAAACATAAAATTAGTAAAAATGAGTTCTCAAATCTACCTTTCCAAGTTATCAAAGTTGACAAACTGTTCAACGATATTGCTATCTACTTTTTTGTATATTACAGGTCAAATTTGTTAGTGCTCTTTTTTTTTTTGGTTATATTTCAAATTAAAGTTCAAATTGAGGTGCCAAAATAATGCTAGTTTTGAGGGATTAAATAATTAAGTACTGCATATATTGAAAATTTGCAAAATCATGTTCCCCCACTGATTTAGGTTTGGTAGATCAGAATTTAAAAACTTGACTTGGGTTGGGTGTGCAGAATGAGAACCTTCTGCATCGGCCATTGGGTTGAGATGTTTATTAGAAGAGTGAACTAAAGCTGCTATACTTGTTCCTTATCTTTAGGCATTAGCTGAAGCAAGCTTGTCTTGATTGCTTACACCTGCTCGACCTCATTCTTACTGTGTCTCAGACCACAGGTCTGTATTTTCTTTCATGAACCTGTGATGATATATTTAGTTGTTAATGGACTACTACAATGGAACTGAAGATGGAGCCAACAAGTGATGGTCCAGAAATTTGTGGTTTGACTTAGGTTTTGATGTAGCGAGTAGGGAAAAGATCAGAGTATGTGACTGTAACATGAAGGAAAGAAAAGTTGAAAACTGCAAGCAAGCAAGGACAGGGACATAGCCTCGTATTCTTGTCTTGGGATGATGTTTTGAACTTTTTTCCTATATTTTTTTGGAGCTGTGAAGCGTGTAGCTGAGGGAGTTATTACATATTTCATCCTAAACTGGAGACGATAGAATTATGCATGCAATTTATTGTTGCTTTTGGCAAAGGGCTTTTCATAAACACTACAAAATTTCTGATGTTGACATCATAATCTTTTGATTATCTCTTGTTTTTAGAAAGTAGCCCAAGAACGGGTGCTTCAGTTGGTGATGACTGGAGGTCTGCATTTGACGCAGCTGCTGCTAACGGCCCTGTGGACTACAGGAGGTCTGGGTCTAATGGTCACAGTCCAGCACAAAATGGTGATGTGAATTCTCGGTCAGGGTCCAATGGCCGTCGCACCCCTAATCGTTTGCCACCGGCACCACCACAGTCTACCTCTGGTTACAAATATTAGTAGTGGCTGATTGTTTTCAGCTGACAATTCTTATTTTCGGAGGCAACATTCTATTTCTGTGGAAGCCCGCTTTCATGGTTTAAGCATCATTTGTCTTATCAAATTCTACCGTAGTCATTAAAAGAGGTGTATGTGTAAATAGGACTATAGCTTGCTATATATGTCAACGTCTGTCAAAACTATGGATCTAATTTTTCTAGTCAAGTTTTGACCTATTATTATTATCATCGTCATCATAATTTTTTTTGGGTTAATTTTCCCCTTGGATTCCATCCACATTGTCGCATTCCACGGATGTATTTGATTGTATTGACTGTTATTTGATGCTAAGAAATTGTATTCTGGCTTTTTGACTGTCTGTCACTTGGGTGAAGGATATTATTATACTATATTTCTCAATCAGATATATTACTTCTAGTTCTGTTCATTTGATGCTCCAACTGTAAATTTAAATGTAGCTGCAACCATGGTTTACGCACCAAATCTCATGCCTTAGTCTAGAATGCAAAGAGCTCATTGGGATTGTCGTAAAACTAGTGTGAGGTAGCAGTTAGATGGTTTTGAATCGAATTACTTTGGTTTGGATTATAGTGGATTTAGATTTTTTTTGGGATTTATTTATTAATTTTTGGATTATATCAGGCTTGTCCTTTTAGGTTTGAATTTTTTTTTTTATGATTAGATTATTTTAGGGTTGGATTACTCTGACTTTGTAAAGATTTCGTCATTTTGTAATTTATGTTAGATGTTATCATTTTACATTATTTAAATGCTTGAATCTAAAAATAAATCATTATCTTTTTCTAAAGTAAGTTTTTGTACATAATATTATATATTTAATTATATTTGTATTTTAAAATCAATATTTGTTAACATAAAAAAAATATAAAAATAGCTTGTTATGTAAAATCAGTTTTTTAAATAATTGATTAGGGAAAATATAATATGTTATCTTTTTAATATTTAAAACAATTGATTTGATTAGTCCTAATATTTAAAATATAAATACATTATGATTTATATTGTACATGCATAATAACTAATAATTAAAAGTTTAGGAGTTGTTAAGCACCAAAAAGAAATACAACCTGATATATTTGTCTCAACGGCCTAATCTTAGCTTAAAACTAGATTTTGTAAAAAATCACGATTAAAAATTACTCAATATATTTAGCATGTGTAAATATTTTAGTAGTTTAGCATTTTAATACTTAATATTAAATGATTATGACAAGTAAAAATAGATGATATAATGATTTGTGGACATGAAAATTTTAGATGCATACTATTACATGACACAAGATATTAAGATAATATAATAATTTTGTTAATTAATTAGGCTGTGATTAAAACAAAATAATTACTTAAAAAATTTGTGAATTCTATAAGAATAGAGAGTATTGAATAAACTAATTAAGTCTAGACATTAGAGAAAAATGATTCGTAATAATATAAGAATCATGTCTCGGATCGCATACTAATTGAGCTTTTCATTTATTTCATATAAAATAGTAGTATGATTATTGGAATGACTGTTGGCTTGTAACTCATTAGTTAATAGTATAACTTTCAATATATTATTTTAAATAGCTATCAGATATATCACATGTATGCACTTAATTTTGTCTGTGCTCTCTAATCGATTTTTTTTTTTTTTTTTTGTGGTTTTGAAAAATTCTCTTGGATAAAGTATTGATAGTTATAAGGTCCAGTTTAGGTTTTGAAATGGTTTAGGTGAGTTAATTTAGAAGGAAAAGGCACTTGAGCTCAATTAAGCAATCTAGGGGAAAAGTGGTAGGATGTAAAAACTGAGGCCCCGATCATAGAACACTGAGTAAAGTGCAAGTTGGCTTATTTGTGATGAAAGAGGAGCTTAGAAAATTTTAATCTAGATCATAATTTTTCTTAGATTCATGTATTTTAATCTAGATTTAGTTGATTTATGATGAAAGTGGAGCTTATATCATTTTAGAATAGGTTCGATCTTAGTGGAATGTGTTTAATCTTATGGGTTTCTTTGATTGTTGATGATACTTGGATTAGTTTAATAAGTGTTTAATGAAATGCTTGATTCAGTGGAGCTGAAAAGTTGTATTGTTCAAAGACCTCTGTAGGTTTACTTAATCATTGAGAAAGTCTTAATCTATGTTTTACAATGATTCCACCCTAAAATCTTTGGGAAATTGTCACAGCTTATATACATGCTGCTTCAAAGCCACAATAAAAAGTTTTCAAAACTATTTTCAAGTAGGTTTTAAGTTTGGCTACTAGTAAGTTTTGTGATGAGCCTTAGGCATTGTATTTAGTGAGTCATTGAGAAGATTTTAGTTGCTGTTTGGATGTTGTTTCAAGCCCTAATAAGAAGGTGAAATTTGAAGGGAAGTCTTTAAAGGAAGGAAGTGAGAAGCGATGAAAAGCGAGGCATTGGAATGTTTCGCTTGAGATTTCGGTTTAGCCTTTGGCCTAATATGTTGAGTCAATTTCTGGTCCCTTGTGTTTTTTTCTTTATGCAATATTAATGCCCTGGTTATGGACATTCGAATGTCCGAAAAATGTACTTCAAAAGTGGAGCATGAATCCATGGAACCGAAAATGCTCATTTCAAAAAAGTGTTGTGGGCTTGATTTCGAAGTTTTTTGAACCAGGAATGAATTTTTCTTTGTGTGCTATAGGACTCCTATGTTTGGCAACCAGAGTGTATAACGTCCCATTTTCGGCCAAGTAGATGATTTTGTGGGATTTGTTAATATTTTTATATTAAACTACATTAAATAAATTTTCAAATGATGTATTATATGTTCGATTTCGAGTTTGTTTGAACAAGTCATGAATTCTTCTTTGTCTGCTATTTGAGTCCCCTGTTTCCTGCGACAAGACTTGATTGAAAAAATATTTTCACCTTTTAAATATTTTTTGGGTATTCTTCACTATTTTTAGATGAAACCTCTCGTCTGCAATCTTAGGAGTCCATTTGAATCGGGAAGCAGTGGTCAAAGTTGTCTCCTATTTAGGGAAAAGACATTATTTTCGAAATTCATCTTGATGTTTTCATCGTATTCAAATGCTTCAAAATAAATGTTATTTAGTCATTTTAGGATTCTGAAAGCATTTAAATGCCAAGTGGTAGGTTCTTAAAGGCTCATCTCCAGCCTACTAATTTTACGAAAATCTTTGAACTCTTTTGAATTCATTTTTCACATTTTTCTCAAAATTTTAAAAAATTGCTTTGTTTTAATAATCAGTTAATTCTCAATTGATTTCTAATAATTTTGGTTTTTCAACATTTTCTTTTTGGAAATTTTCTTCAAAAATTCTTCCTCTTAATTTTCATTAAAACCTTTTGCTTTGGATCACTACACAAATTGAAGCTAGTCCTTTAACCATTGTAGATTACTTTTCTTAGTATTTGATGCTGGTCGTGAGGAACTTTTGAGTTATCCCCATTTGTTATTTTTATTTATGTTTTTCCTAAAATTGAAGGCAATGTTTTCTAGGTTAGAATCTTTTCTCAAATCTTTTGCCACTTCGATGGGAAAGATGTTGAAATTTGTTCCTAATTTGAAAATGCTATTTTTCAAAATTAAACTGGAAAATCTTTTGAATGCAAAATTATATGTTTTGTCGAACTTCATAGAGCATAAAAATTTTTTTAGTAAAATTCCAAATTATTCATTTTTAAAATTTGTTATAGCATTTTTATAGGAATTATGGTTGAATATTGAATTTAAAATTGAGGAAATCAAGCTCGTGATAACATACGATTAGTTTGTACTAATTCCCGGACGTTGTGAGGCGAAGTTAATCTTTCCTAGTGCATAATTGTCTACCAAACCCAATTCCATCTCTGGACTTTAAGCATAGAGTCTAAAATCAATTTTTTTAAAAAATGAATTTTAAAATTTTAAGGAGGAGGTTTTAATAGATGTCTGATCACACTTAGACCAAAAATATCAATAGTGACTCCTATTTTCAACCATCTTGTAACATTTATATGGAAGGTTGAGTGAACGATTCATTTTGATAGTTGAGATCGTATTTTGAGCAAGATTAGTTTTTTTTGCCTTGAGATGCTAAGATTTACCTTGAGGCATGTTACGACATCACATATGCAAATATATGAAAGAAAATAGATAAATAAAATATTACATTAAAATTTAAGAATAATGAAATGTATACAAAAATAATCAAAATTTTAGATGCCATTAATTTTATTCTAAAAATATATATTTTAAATGATTTTCCAAAAAAAAATGTTGCTCAAAATGGAGAGAAACGGTGATGAGATAACTAAACCATTTTTATATTTTTGATAAAAAAGTTTATATGAAATGAAGCAAACCAAGTGATAGAAATATTTATATAAAATAAAGCGAACAAAATGAATCTATCTTTAGTTCTTCATAGAAATAAATAAAATTTCATTCGACACAAACATTTTATATAGCTTTTGGATTTATAATATGACAATTCTCGTCTATATCATTATTTGCTTGCTCTTTTGGAATTCGAAATACTCATTTGTTTCGACGATTTATGTTACTTTAAATTATTTTGATGATTTATATTATAATAATTTATTGATAACAGGGAAATAAGAGTTTTTCAATGAAACTTTTAATGATATTTTGTTTTCAAATTTAATAAGGAATTAAACAATATGTATGAAATTAAATTTAACAATAACTATTAAGAAATTATTAAATGTGTTTGTTTATCTTGACATGAATTTAATTTCTTTTTGATGATTTGATTATATAATTCAAATTGTTTTATACTATTATAGTTTCAATATCTTCACAAGTTACGAGTACAAAATATAATTAATTTTTTTAAAAAAAGTTGTTATTTTATCTTATATATATTTTAACTTTTGGTAAAAAGTAAACAAGATATTAGAATAAAATTAATAAATTAAAGTTTTATTTTATAAAAAAATTATTTAATTACAATTTAATCATTTTGCATTTCGGCATCAAATTTGGATTATTACAGTCTGGTCAATCTTGAGTTTGAATTATTTTAGATTTGGATTGCTTTAAGTTTATATCATTTTGAGTTTGGACTATTTTAGCCTTTAGCTATTTTGAATTCAGATTTTCTTGAATTCGGATCTTAAATTTTTTTTGTTAAATCAGATTTACATGAATTTAATTAACTTTCATAAAAAGAATTTAATTTTATTTTTTTAATGAATTTGTATTCAAACTCCCATGTTAAGCACTTTCAAACTTGGAGAAATAACCAAAAGTGCTTAAGGGATAAGGCATATTAGCGTTTGGGGATGATGCATTTTCAGAGGATAATGCATAACTGTTTGAGGATAGTCTTAAAACTTGGGGAATGAACCTATTCTTCTAGGGTCTAAAATACATTTATACTTGGGAATGATGCCATTATTGTTTGAAAATATTACATAAATCTTTTACTAAGATAATTCTAAATGAAAAGATAAATGCTTTTTTTTTTTAAATTTTCTTTTACCCAATACCATTTGGATTTGTTTTATTAAGTGTCAATGGAGGGTTTTTAGTTGATCTAGAAATACTGTCCTCAAAACATATTTCTCTATAACTAAATAGTGTACTTTTTATTGTCAGAACAAAAGGAAGTTATTTTCATTTTTTTTTAATAAATCAATGGTAAAATGTTTTTAAAATTTGTATTTTCAAAACAAAGGCGTTTTACATGAAGAAAAGAAATGCTTAACTAACACTCACCGTAAGTACCCAAGAATTCAACATTTTGTCTCTTTATTTGGGGAGATTGCTTACTTTATGAGGATAACTTTAATTTGGAAATTGGGAAAATTAACTAATGCTTTGCGGTGGCCAAATGAAGGTAGTCTATCAATCCGACGTGCGTATTGCTTTTATTTTGGTGTTGATTCTACATAACGCTTTGGGTTTATCAGTAAATATTTTTTTATATATTTATAATATATTTTCAAGTTTCTTAATAAGATATATTTATTTACACTACAAATATATCTCTACTATAAACATATATATATTTATATGCAAATATTAATTTTAAAATTATAAATTTTTAATATTAAAAAATTTTAAACATCAAATTAAAAAGTATAAAACTTTTTAAGATAAAATAAATTATTATTGATTAGGTTTAATAGCATAATTTAATGAATATAATTTATTTTTAAATGTAGTTATAAAAAAAATATTAATGATAAAGACAAAAAAAATTAGAAATTAGTTTTAAAAAAAATCAAATAAGTAAAAAATTTTAAAAAATATAAAAAAATTCAAAATCTTGTACCAATCGGTATGAACCGATATTGACCATTACAAACAGATACAAGCCTGTATGATCGATATAGGCTGATATAAAAACCGAAATGGTACACTACCATCATTTTTGTTTGACATTAAAACTGACATATATTGATTGGTACTGATATGGTATCGATGATAATTATGGGCCAAACATAAAGATAAAGAGAACTCAACTTTTTTAAAATTAATATGTTGAGCTTAGTCAATAATCAAAATATAAATATATAACATATTTATTTGATGGGCCGTTAAGAGATAAATATATAATGCATTAAAAATTATAAATTTTTTTGGAATGCCAAGATTAAACTAAATAAATATAAATTTCATTTTGAGGTGATCAATTTAATTATATTTAATATATAAATGCATATAAACTTATATATTAAAGCGATTTCTTAAATTTTTGGAGGGCCATGGCCCCACATACGATTATAGGTAGCTCCTTCGCCCTTGCCTAATGCATTTGGAAATAATGAACTTTTCATTTGGGAATGTTGCGTTCTTTTCAGGGGATAATAATGCATCATTGTTTAGGGATAGTGACGTACTTAATGAGTTGAACGTTTAAAACTTGTGCAATGAACCTAATGCATTTAGTTGGGTTACATTTGATAATGCATAAGTTATTGGAAATAATGAGATAATTAATTAAGATATCAACACTTGATCCCTGGAGAGAACCAAATGCCTTTGGGTATAATGTAAATTTAGGTTAGGGAAGATGACATATTATTTAGGGATAATGCATAATTATTTGGGGATAATGACATAGTTAATGAGTTGAGCACTTCAAAGTTGAGACTTAGGACGATTTTGAGATAAAATATTTGTCACTACTTTAATTTGGAAATGTTTTTTACTTGTAACAAATTAGTATAATAAATGAAAAGAAATTTCATTTAATATTCAATCGATTTAAAAATATTTATTAAAGGAAAATTAATTAATTATTATTAATAGTAAATTAAAGCATAATTTAAAGGTATTCTGCACTAGTAATATTTTTAATTCAATCAGTTTTCACTTTTAAATGTAATGAATTTTTTTTTTAGTTTATTGATATTAAGATTAATTATATAAAAATAATTGGACTTGTTTGATTATAATTTAAAATAACTTATATTATATTATACATAACATGAAAATTAAATTCTGTTATTAGTATTGTATTAATTAATTTAATAATATATAAATTCTAATTGAATATTTGGTCAAATGATGTACATGTCATACGATTATATTTGATGTTACCATGTTAATGTAAATGTGGCCAAATCTTCAAATTAGATCAAATATTATATAATTTAGTTTTCCAGTATCACGATTTCTAAAGGATTTTTTTTTTTTTTCTAAAGAAGATCCTGTTGTTGTCTGTTATGAGAATCTTATTGGTGTGTATGATATATGATTTGTTATCTTGTTAATGGTAAAATGGTCAGATATTTAAATTAGATCAATAGAATATCATCTAATTTTTTTACGTATCATTATTTTTATTTTTATTTTTTAAAGTTTCTAAGTAATAAGTAGAGTTAATTAACTGACCCATTATTCCTATCAATTTAGCATTTTTATGAATATGATAATTAGTATTTTCTTTTAAATAATATTTACTATCTTACATTTTAATGGTACATTTTACCAATTAGTATATATGATTATATTCAAATTCAGTATTATTTGGACAGTGTCAGAATGGTCCAATATTCAAGTTAGATTAATACTATAGCATATAGTATTCTATTTCTTACTGTAGGGTTCGGCCATTTAAGATTTTAATAAAAACTACGCCTAACAAATCAAGATTTGATTAACGTGCAGCGGAAGCATAAACAATCAATAGGGAATCCTCTTAGGAATCATCGTATTTGCAAATTAATTGATCAAGATTTCAAAAACTCATATGAAAGATGGAATTTCACATCTCTTAATATTTTGGATTGCCGAAATTCTCAAAGATAAATTCCTCCTTTTGATGCTTGTACACAGAGTTGATTGTCACAACCCAGATAGTCCAATTGTCCGACCTCCAATGATGATACATACAAGTAGTTAAGAATGTCTCCTTAATAATGGAATGGAATGATTGTGATCTGTGCCAGTAGACAAGGTTCATAAACATCATCTTTGGAATCTAGCTTGAAATTTCAAAAAAAGAGAAGATGAAGAAATTAATTTTGTTGCTCCAAGTTGTGGCACCTCATGGAAACAATAAGTCTAAGCTCCAAACTTTGTATAACCACGATATGAGGGATGACATGCGTATACATACTTAGGGCAATAATACAACTCTTGCGTTATTTACACTTCATTCTTTCTTCTTAATTAAACTCTTTAATTAAGCCCTTATTGGCAATTTTTTATTTAATAATGTATGCCCAATTTAATTTTTTAGTATTACCTTATTGTATGTAACCTGTTAGGTTCTTGATGAGTTGACAATAAAGATAATTTTTTTTCTATTTCATATTTATAGACAAAAAGCATCATCCACCAATGCATCATGGCCATCTAATCGTTAAGATAAATCAACATGGTTGTGACTAACCTTTTAGTGTACAATATGCCAGTGTATTTCGATCTTGTTAGCGTATGCCCTTGAACCAATCAGATTAGAACAAGGAAGACTACTGTCAGTTAACTACATACCAGTTGCTAGCTAAAGTAACACAAGATTTTCCTTTATGTTAGTGGCATGATTGACTATCATGAAACCACTAATTTGATGAAGCCCATGAAACACAATAGCGTCGCAAAGATGTAATGAGTTACAATGATGAGATCCTTATGCATCAAAGCCATGTTTCTAGAAACATTCCTGGTCATCGTATTGTCAATACAAGGCATTGGCAATGCACAAAGACTAGCATATGCTAAGCCTCTATGCATTGGATGCATGCAACCTTTTGATCTCATTAGTTGCAGTATAGAGATTGTTGGGGATAACATATGGGTGCTTGTTTTATGGAAACAAGTTCATTGAACGTGGCCTATATGAAAACTCCATTTGTATTAGTTACTCAAGTTTCTATGGAATATGTTTTCACGTGCTAGTCATAAAAATAGTCTTTAGACTTACAATACTAGGTCATCTTGTATGGGAAGTGTCATGCTTTGATTTCATTACAAATGGGTCCATAATAGATGGAAGCTTATGGTAGGGTGGTTTTGGGTATGGCATGGAGCACATGGTAGATGGATGAGTGATCTAGAGAAGATTTACCACTCCTGGTGATATTGGAGACATATCCCTAATGATCTTTACTATGGTTAATAGGATAAAAGTCTCTGGCTAAGGCATAGTGAATTGTAAGGAATTGTTTCTCATAGATTCATGATCATTAACCATGAGTTGAAAGATCTAACATGGGTTAAAGCATAAGTAGACACTGTACCTTGTTCATGCTCATTCTAGGATATATGCTGAAAGCACCATATTACAATGATAGACTGGTTATTGAAAGGTTTTGATGAGGTCACATCAACTCTTTAACATTTAGGTGGTCATGATGGGTTGCTAGATCCCGCACTTGATCTACGAACATGATTAATGAGATTAATTATGTTTATTGCCAATATGTTGGAGCCTAATGGGTCACACACAATAAGATGATATTGTTGATTAAATTTGAGATTTAATTAAGTTTGACTTAATTAAATAAAAAATAATTAAATAGAGGACTTAATTGAAAAAGTTCAATTAATATTTAATTAAAGACATAAAATTAGATTTAGGAAATCTAAATTTTTGTTGTTTTTTTAAAACATAATGGATAATTGTTAGGAATGCTCTAAGGATGAAAGATATTTTGACGTATTTCATTAATTTTAACTAATCATTTATATATATTTATATATATTCGAGTTTTCATTATATCAATGCTATTCCATCCTCATTTAGATTTACATATTAAAGTATATGTAAGCAAATATAACTCATTGACTCTTGTGTTTATACCGTTAAAATGTTGTACATAATGGACTTTATATACGGGAAGACAACTTTCTAAGGTAAGTAGCCTAAATCTATAGTTCATAGTCTATGGGGTTAATACGAGCAATTAACTCATGTTAAGACTATTATGTCATCTAAATCCAATTGGGGAGATTGCTTGTCTTGGTCATTTGGAGCAGTTTGACGCCTAAGTAGAGACATAGATATATTACATAGAGTTGGTGATATATTAGATTGGACCAATGTGCAATTAGTCCATCAATAAGTTCATTTACATGGATTAATTCACTTTTGACGTTCATTATGTAATTACCTTAATCCATAGTAAGTAATTGACTCCATGTGTATAACTTGTATGCTTTGAAGTTCCAAAAGCTAAGGCGTCTGAAAGTAGTAGGCTACTAGATTGGTTCTTTAGGCATATGACTTACACTTGATGAGAGCTTTACTTATAGGTATGGAATCATAGCTCCTACAAAGAGTTAAGGTTATCATCTTAAAAGGCATTATACAGTATAGTGAAAATCGATGAGGCCTCGATCATTTGTATGTCAAATGATAAATTGTTCACATGTGGTGAGTAATCAGTTTCTCATGGATAGTATAATGGAACTTTAAGATAAGGTGATCAAGTAGGTAAAATAGACTTTTAACTTTAAGTTGATCACAAATATCATATGAGGGTATTATACAAATGACACGGTCATTGGAATATGGTATATAATTGGAACTGCAGTATTAGGTCTTTAGTGGTACAACTATGAGATTAATAATTATGTGAATTATTTGGGATAGAATAATTAATACATAAATTATTAGAGCCTAATTATATATATCCAATTGGTTCCTTCACTAGCCCAGTATAATTCCTTAACGGTTGATTATTGATTGGAATAGCTGAAGATAGAAGATTCTCAATATGGTGAAGTGGTACATTGGATTCACTCACTTTAGGAGTGGTGGGCATTTTCTTCAGTAAATAAATGAAAATAATTTTTTGCTATTATTTATTTAGAATATATATTTAATTTGATTAAATATTTATTTAGACAAGAATTAGTAACTTAAATTAATCATATTTATCTTTTGATAAATATAAGAATTAATTTGAAATAAATAGATACAACAAATTAATTATTTATATAATTAATTTAATATCTATTAAGAGTTGTTTAAATATTTATTTATAAATTAAACATGGATAATATTCTAAATAAATTTAAAAAAATTGTTTTACTTATTTATTTATTTTAATTTATGATTAAATTAATTATCTTATTTAGTTAACTTTATTTTGATAATTAGTACATAGTTATTCTATTTAAATAAAATTGCCATGATTTTATTTTGAATTAGAATTAAAGTTATGAAAAATTATTAGGCTAAATAAAATTAACAGTTTAATCATAATTAATTAGTTTTCTGATTAAATGGGCTAAATTCTATAAAATAAATTTAGGCCAAAATATTGTCTATCGACACTAGGGTTTAAGCCAAATTATAATGGGCAACCATACTAGGGTTGGCGCCACATATGGGTTTTACAAAATTAATAAAATAATTATTTTAATTAAAAAATTGAAATTAGGGCTACCTTGTTACTTGATATAAATAAGAGGCTTATGCTTAAGGTTTTTTTCTTAGATCTTGGAGCCACATCTGGAGGTTTCTAATCACAATATCTCATGATTCTAAACCTGGTGGCATAAGGTGGTCATTAAAGACAATCAAGCTGTATGAATTCGAAGTTGATCGAGACAAAGAGTGCCTACACACTCTACCATCTAGGAATTGGAGAATAGTGAAAAATGCTAGTTGGTTGAAGCTTTCACGCGGATCTAGGAATTATTGGACGGCATCTTTAGATCTACAAATCAGGTAATTGATTAAGACGATTTTATTGTATATAACAAGATGATTTAGTACGATCAAATTAAAAATTTTTAAAAATTTCATTGCGCATCTGATCAGTTTTTCCTATAATAAGATTGGCTTATCTAGATGATGTCTAAATTAAGACATACCATGTTTAGGGGGATAATGTCTTAGCTGATTATCTCTTGGATAATTTTGTGAAATATTAATTATTTAGGTAATTAATATAAAACAAGATTATCGTTATTAATTAAAATTATTTTAATTAAATATGAATTTTAGCTGAATTAAGTTGCCGCCAATTTATCATTGTAATTATTTGATAATTATGTAAGATAAATTAAATTAATTTATTTAGATAATTTTAGAGTTTAATTGATGAATTAAAACTCTAAAAGAAACCTTTTTTTACAACCTACTCGTGGCATACTAAGATGGATTTTGGACCATATTCGTTATGCTGCTAAGGTTGAAATCCCTTTGCCCATGAAATGTACTAGGTCCGGCCATAATTATTTGTAAAGGGATAAATGATCAAGTTACTTTTACGTAAGATGAAAGAGTTTCACCTTAGGCATGACTTTGATCATGATCCAAACTTTCTTTTAAGAGAGATTATGATCGGCTAAACATAGTAAAAAAGGGGACTGAACCTAGACATTATGGAGTGATTTGAGAAAAATGATTAGAATTTTGATAAAATTATTCTCTAAACCTTTCTCTCTAGTGCCGCCACCACAAGGAAGAAAGAAACAACTAGCCCACAACTAGCCCCCACTTTTTACCACTTAAGAGACTATTCTTTCCCCTTCTTTGATGCAATCACTATCATGGAAGCATTCTTAGATTGTTTAAAGGGAGAATTTATTCGATTGCCTTTTGGTTAAGGCTTTATAAGCCTTTTGGCTAGCACTAGAGAATTGCCAAACTTGTGAAGGCTCCCACTATCATTTGTGTGGATTACTATTAGAGGTAAGAAATATGTGTTGCTTGTGACCTCAAAAATCTTGTCAGAGAGTCTAACCACCACTTTACTAAGATTTTTCAGATTGGATTTAACTCTAAATTATGACATCTAAGTGTTGGATATCTTGACTTTGTGCTTGAATATTGTACACAAATTTTCATAAAATTTAATCATACATACGTAGTAGAATAAAAATAAACAACTAATATCGATATTCCCTCTCATAATCATCTTGCATGTTTTGATCAATCAGATCTAGCTAATTATCCAAGAAATAGATCCAAAAGTCATCATACCTTAGATCAGGGTTCAAATAACCCACTGATGAATGTTCCAAGATCATAAGTTGTCAAACGTCGAGCCTAGTTATCATAAACCAAAGCTGTCCAAGCATTTAGCCTCTAACAGTTAGCCATACCGGTGACCTAAAAAACATTCATTAAGGAAGAGACTTTGTTGCTAAGAGCCATGCTAGCGATTTAGGTTTCAATACCTTTCACTTAGAAGACCTTGATTTTAATTAGATTCATGAAAAAAATAATTTTTCTCCAAGAATAACCAAGATTGCATAATCTTTCCTTGGAGAAGTTGAAAGAAAATGCCAATCATGGTTTTTGGGTTCTCTTGGCCAAATTTTCGAGTGCTATCTCACTATTATGGGACTGTAAACATAGGCTAATATATCTAGGGATTAAAATTTTAATTTTTGAGAAATTATAATTTTCCTTTGGCCCATGTGAACTTATTCAAATTAGGCCAAGTAACCATTACTTGTAATAGACATATTAGCCCAGTCTCAATTTAATTTTTATTAATCACCCTTATGCGTGACCCATTAGGCACCCATCATATCTCACCTTGGGCATGACTATGATTATGATCTAAACTCTCACTTTAGGAGAGATAAGAGTGGCCAAACATAGTAAAAAAAGAGAGTGATCCTAGACACTGTGGAGCAATTTGAGAAAAATGATTAAAATTTTGAGAAAATTGTTTCTTTAAACCTTTCTCTCTAGTGATGTTGCTACAGGGAAACAGAAACCACATAGCCACCACCTTTTTGCCTCCAAAGAAACTATTTTTTCTCTTTCTTTGGCACAATCACTTTCTAAAAGCTTTTTTAGATCGTATGAAGGGAGAATCTATTTGGATTACCTTTTGATTAAGGCTCAATAACCTTTCTGGCTAGCATCAAAAAACTACTGAACATTGAAAAACCTCTTGCTATCATTTGTGTGGATTATTATTAGAGGCAAGATGTGTATGTAGACACTTACTTTCATCCGAGCCCTTTCCAACCAAGTGAAGTTCAATCTGAGACCCCATTTGAAATACATGCATCGTTTCTGACATCATGGGACTTAATTTGTAAGCCCAAAATTTTTAAAAGAAAGATAATAATAATAATAATAAAGAATAAAATAATAAAGAAGGCTTGTCTAGGAAAAATAAAGGTTTGAAATGACTAAGGACCAAATTGAATAATTAGAAACCTTTGAGATGTAAATAAATATCCTTTTTATTAAATTCATGAAGATTTATTGATACATGTCATTAATTTGTTGATATATCATTGCGTTTTGGTCGTTTCAAGCCTAGAACATGCATTATATCGATACAAGGCCATATTGTATCGATACAAGGCCATATTGTATATATACAATATCATGCTTTTCATAGATTTTTGGTTTTGGAAACACATATATCGATACAAACACCTATGTGTCGATATTATATAAAAATTTTCATTAGAAACAAGTTTTTTAACCTAAGTTTTCTTGCATTTCTTTTTCCTAATGGCCTTGGAACACTTTATAACCATAAAAAAGGTTCTTCATAAGCATTTTTACATTGAAAAATAGGCATAAGAACTACCTACATGGATTAAGCCATTAAGGTTTGAATAAGCATGGAATAGATAAGTTTAATGTTTTAATTATATTTGGAAACTAAAAGGCATTTAGTTTTGTTGCCTCCTAACCATTTCAAGTTTAGTTTAGCCAAAATTCAATGGGGTGCTACTTTGAGTTAAACTTAAAACCACTTTCTTACATAGCGCTAAGATATGGCCATTCAGAGTGGGGGTTCTCTTTAAAGGCATGTAGCCGAGGTTGCCTACAAAACCTAGCTAAATGATGCTCCATTTACATGGGTTTCAGCCTTTACTTATACCACCTAGCTCTATAGAGAGATTGCTTGCAAGCAAGCATGGATGTTTTGTTAAAAAATAAGTGGTGGTGCATGAGGATGAAAGGTGATAAGCCAAGGAAGATTTTAAACCACTTGGGGTGTCTAAAATGAGGGAAAGTTGGTTCTTAGTAGGAAAACCAAAAGGGAAAAAAAGGAAAAAAAAGAGAAAAATAAGAAAAAAAGAAAAATAAAGGAAGAAAACCATGTTTGTGGACAAATCTTGAGCCAGAGGTGTCAAAACCATGTTTGTGGCCAAATCTTAAGCCAAAGGTGTCAAATGTTGAGCAATAATCTCTAAATGCTTTTGGTTTGTTTTCTTTGATGATTTTGGTTTGAAATTTTATAAAAATCATTTTTTTCATCAAGAATACTACTTATTTTCCAAATGTTTTATGTTAAGTTTCTCTAGTTTTTATGTGTTTTCATTAAGTTTTCTTGTGCCAACTTTTGTTGAATTTTGATGTTATTCATGTTCCATGTCATTTTAGGATCCATGCATTATTTTTATGCATTAAAATCCTGACTTATATGTCCGTGCATTTTTCATGAAAATATGTTGATTGTGGCGACCTCACCATGCATGTTAGCATACCTATATAAGTTCATGTTCATAAGCTATTTTATGTTTACAATCATGTGTGAAATGCATTTTATGACGTTTTCATGCATTGTGATAATGATCCACATGTATATGCATTTCCCATGAGATTATTGTGATCATGACCATGTCATCATGATTAATCCATTCATGTTCTTGCCATAGTTGTATGTTTGTTGAGAAGGACCATTTATGAGTGCATTTAGAAGTGGTAGAAGTCTAAAAAGGCTTTTTACGCAATCTCATGCATTTAGGGTCAATCTAGTAATTTGCTAAGTTTTAGGACCTTTTATGCTTCTAATAATTTGCTATGTTTTAGGATCATTTATGCGATTCATGTATTTTAGGGTTGTTATAATCATTTGCCATGTTTTAGGACTTTTATGTCATTTCATGCCTTTTAATGTCATTGAGGTCATTTCCATGATCTAGGGACATTGGTGCAATTTCATGAATTTTGATGTCATTTAATCATTTTCTAATGACTTAGGGACCTTTATGTTATTTCATGAATTTTAATGTCATTTAAGTTAGTTTCCATGATCTATGGACTTTGGTGCAATTTTATGAATTTTGCTGTCATTTAATTATTCTGTAATGACTTACGGACTTTTATATCATTTCATGCATTTTAATATCATTTAAGTCATTTTCCATGATCTGGGGATTTTAGTGCAATTTCATGAATTTAGATGTTATTTAGTCATTTTCTAATAACTTAGGGACATTTATGTCATTTTATGCATTTTAGTGTCATTTAGATCATTTTTCATAATCTGGGGACTTTCATAAAATTTCATATAGTTTAAAGAGATTTAAATTATTTTCCATGACTTAGAGTTATTATGCAAAATTTCTTGCATTTAAATCATTTTCTATGATTTCGGGACTATTCTATAATGGCCATCATGCTAGGTCTATTAAGATCATTTTCCATAATCAAAGGACCATTTTGCAATTTTATGTGTGTACTTTGGAGTCATTTTCATGATGTTATGGTTTTAATTTAATGTGTTTATATGTTTTTTATAAGATAATATTTTTCAAAATTCCAAAGCAATATCGCTAAGTTAAAATAGTCTATGGGTGTGCTTTCAGTATATTAAAGTCACCTCATCAATTGTTTTATATAAAGGAATACCCTCTTTAAACAAGTAAATCGTAATTTTCAATTTTCCCTAAAAATAAAACTTTAGTATTCCTTTAGGTTTTCTAGAGGGATGCAAAAAGATTTTGATTTTTTAAAAAATATAAAAATTCAATTTACAAAAGATGAGAAAAAATATTAATTATAAATAATTAGAAGAAGTTAGGGAATTATAATTAAATATAAAAAATTAAAACCAATCATAATCGAGACTTTAGTTAACATGCTATTAAGAGGTACTGATCCTTTGTGATTGTAATTGACTCCCAAACCCTTTCACGCAAACTCTGGTATAGAATAGATCTCGGAGCTTGTTTTTAAGGGTTTGTAACCCTTAAAATACAAGTCTCAGTTGGTGACCAATCTTGCTTAGCCAAAACTAGATTGGTGGCGACTCCAAATTTTTTGGTCATTTTGTAATGACCACTTAGGGTTAGGTTGGACGTGTCATTCATCCAACAATTCAATACCATCTACGGGAAAACAAAATTTGTTTGTTTAAGTCGAGCATGTCAGATTTGCATTTGGCATGTTAAGATAGTGTGTGTTGCTCATGACCTAGGAAAACTTGTCAGGGAGTCTAGCCATCACTCAATAGAGATATTTTGGATTATATTTTACTCCCGATTATAGTATCTAAGAGTGTGGTAATCCTTCATCAAATGATTGATTTAACTGAAATCTGATTTGAATGGCTACACATAAGTGTCTTCCTAAAGATCGACAAGGAAATCTAGCTATTTTTATGTTTACTACTTCCATTGCTTATTTATGTAATTTTGTGAATTTTTAAAATTCTATATGTACATGAGGTTAGACATTATTGGGATTCAGATCCCTTCAGATCCATCAACAAATGTCTTATAAGAGAGACATCATTATTCAGTCTCTACTTTCTAAGTACTTCCATATTAGTCCTGCAACTTCTTTGATAACTATTATGAACAACTTGGTCAAGGATTTTCATGAGTTAACATAAGCTAGGAATAAGTGAGATATACCCTTTAAATCACTAACATTGATAAATCCTCTCTCGACCATTAATCTGCATTCGTACACCTAATACCATACCCAAAATCACCCTACTAGTATCCTTTTTTGGAATTCGTTTTGATGAAATTAAAGCAAGACAATTCACATATAAGATGAATTGGTGTCACATGTCAAAAATTACTTACACTACAACACATAAGAATGTTTCCATTGACACTTAAGTGAGATGCCAAATAGAAATCTCATAATGGTCTTGTTTAATGAACTTATTCATCTGAACAAGAACCCATATGTTATTCCTAAGTATCTCTAGACTTCAATTTATGAGATCAGTTGCATGCTTCGTAAGCATGGTTGCCTAACATATACTATTTTTTGAGCATTAGCAATGCCTTATCTTAACAAAATCCACATTTTTTAGAAGAAATATGTGAGGGAATATTTAATTGCATTTTTAGAGGAGCAAGTAAGAGCCAACCGGATTAAAAAGACAAATGTACAAGTTTGGTCACAATAATACCATCGCTGATTTTAGTACAACAAATGCTTAAGGTTTTGCGTGCAATTTCCTTTTTAATTTGAAGGCATTATGAACATTTCCTAAAAGAAGATATTTTGTAGACATATGGAGGCATAAAAATGCCATCTTGAAAATGTAAGAGGGAATGAATGGATTAATCTTATTAATGCAAGACCATAGTTAGGGTGAGACCAAGTAATGTAGGAACCATGAGCTGAGAAAAAGACACCTTTCTTTACCACTTAAGAGAAATGACTCTACCTTGAAAAAAGAATCTTTCTCCTTTTTTTATGCATGCCTGTTCACTACAAAATTGACCTACCAACCATTCTTTTTAGAAGAAAAAAAGAAAAAAAATCTTGGATCTAAGAAAAGAAAGAAAATCTTGGATCCAAGGTATGTTCACTATAAAACTGACCTAGCCAAGGTATTTTTTATTATTTGATGGTGAAAAATTAATGTTATGAGGCCAACCCTTTTTTGTGGATTCGATGTAGGGGATTCTTAATGATTCCTTGCATTTTCTTGCCATTCTGAATATCTTGATGATGTTTATCACTTGTTAGGCCTCTTATGGATTATTTGTGATGAAAGCGTGATATCCATGGTTTGTAGGAAGTATTCGACAAAGATCATTTAGCCATGATCTTGTTGGTTTCTTGCTTCGTTTGATTTGGATGAGTTTACTATGTATTTGAGGATATGTCAACTTGCTTTCAGAACCAAGCGTGGTGGATGGCCCCATGATCTTGAAGTTTCAAGATCATATGTGATCTTGATAAGTTAAGCTTCATGCTTAATTGACCATTGAGTGGTTAATCATGATTTCCTAACTAAAATTGGTTTTCTAAAATCCTTTAAGGATAGGTTAGGGTTTGCTCAATCAATTAGCCAACCCTAGCCTATAGTTTTTACTACAATCTTATATTATACACTTGAGGTAAATTGAGTTACATTATGCTTAGATATTTGTTCATTTAAGGCTACAATACAGTGATTTAAAGCCTCCATTAAATTGATTTTGAGCTTAAACTATATGTGATCTTTTAATAAGCCTTGTGAAGATTCAGCGGTGCTAGTATAAGTGAAACTAGCTATTGTTTTAGAGTTTTTTTTTTGGCCTCAATAGATAGGTGTAGATACCTCATTTTGTCCGGACCAGTTTTTGGTATCCTAGGAGTTAGGTAAAAGATGAAAAATAAAAAAATAGAAATAAAGCTGGGCGATGATTGCCCGGTGAAAAAGTTTTTTAGGAAATTCTAAAATGCCTATGGACCGCTTTAAAAAAAAAATGAGGCATCAAAGGGCATTTTCAGGGTGCCATCAGAATCATTCAGGTGAGTACGTGAGCCTATTTTCCTTTCTTTATGACCAAGATAAGACAACGCGAGGAACCTAAGGTATGTGCGGGTCATATGGTGCTTAAAAACTATCACGAGGCTTTCACGTTACAAAATTTTGGATTTCCATGTGTAGTATCGATACAAGAGTGTTTGGTGTTGATACCATAAGGTGTGGTATTGATACCTGGCATGTTTGTATCGATACAAACTTTGGCAGTAGCTAAAGTTGTGATTTTTGGCAAAATGCATCGATACAAATCCATGGGTATCGATACTGGCCTCTAAGTCTTAAGACTAGAAACATTTTTTTTGCTCTTACTATCGATACATAACTCATTGTATCGATACTCATGAGTAAAATGTACCTTGTGTATCGATACAACATGTTCTGTATTGATATACCAAGTCATTTTTGCCTAGTTCGAGCCATTTTTCAGCCTCTGAAAACCCGATTTAAACATGTTTTTGCATCAAGGAACTATCATATGACATTGCAAACCTTAATTATTGGTTAATTAATGGATTCTAAAAACTTTTTGGAGTCCAAAACAATTAATAACAAAGGTTACTTTCATAAAATATATGGGTGTAAGAGGATGGCAAGCATATCTCCAGCTTGTAGGCTTTCACAGCCTTTTTGCCTACTTGCTCAGCATGGCAGAACCAATAAGAAGAGAGTCAACTAGACATGGTAGCTGGAGATATGCCCTGGTGTAGAAAAAAAAAAAAACCAAAAATGCCTTTTGCATTATCCTCTAAAAGAAGGGCTAAACAATGGAAAAAAAAGAGTCAGTTATCTCAGAAAAAACTCTCTCAGCCATAAAAAAAAGCTCTCTAGCAATCCCAGAAAACTCTTCACCCATCCCCACAAATCCTCTAGCAACTCCAGCTCCAAAAGCTCACCAAAACACTATTTCATTGCCTTCCACCCTTAACCAACTTCCATTCTCGTAGCTCCCTAAAACCCCACCAAAATGCCTTCAAAAACTTAACCTTTCACACATTTTCATCCTAAAAACACCCTATTAGCAGCTACATTATCGGAAAGCTTCTCCCTTCCACCCTTTTCTCGCTAAACAATAGCAAAAAGAGGGAAGAAACTGAGCTTAAAGTTGCTGCTTTAAAGAAGGAAAAAACTTCAAGCCTTGGCTGAGACCTCAAGCATTCATGCTTCAAAAATCATTTTCAAAATCACAAAATGATATCTCGTATTGGTATCTCTCTAGTGCAAGGTGTGAAATATTTAATTTTTTAAACCCATCTGGAGATCATTTTCATTAAAAACCCCTATATTTCTCACCTCTCCGTGGTGAATAGGTGATAAAATTTTTGTTAAAACCCAGACTCGTATCTTTATAAAATTTCATGCATTAGAGGGAATATCATTTAAATAATTATAAAAATGGAATTGAAGAAACCAAGATTTAAGTAAGATATAGTTATATGGTATCGATTTTTGGGCATCATGTGGGTGCTAATCCTTCCCTACATGTAATCGACTCCAAAACCCAAAACAACGAATCTTTTGTATTATTTTCAATAGGCATCCGGTAATGCCTAGCTTAAAATGATCAGTGGCGACTCCAAGTTTATGGTCACTTCGTGGTGGCCATCCAAGACTAGTCGGATGAGCGATTCGTCCGATGATCTTTTACTCCTTTATGTCAAACATCAAAATATTTTTTAAGTCGAGTGTGCTTTGGCCTTTCAAATCGTTTGAAGTTCGTAAAAGCCAAGCACATGGAACGTTAACAGCTTGGCGACTCCATTGGGAACAACCTTAGAGAGTTAGGCCTATGACTAGCTATGTCTTGCTTGGTCCTTCGTTCTTTGGTTTCCATAATTATTTAGATATAATTCCTTCTCTTTTTAGCTTCAATCTTTTACTTTTTATGCCTTTATTTTGTTATTCCTTTTTTAGGGATCGCTTTCTTTTTGAATGCATGTTGATTTGAATAAGTATGGTAATATGGAGTAAAATAGAAAAGGTTTGATAGTTTTCCCGACACACACCATGCACTTTCATTTTGCATTAGATTCCCACTAAACACATGGTGAGGCTAGGATCCTAATTGTTAGAAGGAAGTGAGCCATCTGCTTTCGTGAGTAACCCTCCTCATAGGCATTGCAAGACCTTTCGGGATATAAATTACCTATGTCTCTCATGAGTAACCCTCTGCATTGGCATAGGAAAATGCATCCACTGGGTTGAACCCGTTTTGCCAAACCCGCGATGGGCCCAGGATCGGAGTGCCTCGGCTGTCCTTACAGGACAAAGGAGTGATTCAGATACCTATTTAGGCATCTACTTAAACTTATATGGTGAGCCCTATGAGCCAAACCATGTCAAACCATACTAGAATGCTGATAGAATAACCCAAAGAATAAGGTCACTCGAGGAAACATTTCTTATCTTTACTCCTACATACCATTGGTTATGCGGTTAATGATACGAGGATGTTGACACTCGCATTTATTTTTTATTTTCATAGGATATGCCATTATGTTCGATTGTAAATCCTCTTTTAATAAGTGGGTAAAGGCAAGTGGATGCCATTACTCATAATGCCATCTTGAAATAGTTGTATCTGACCAAGATAGGCCATCGTGCTACCCAAACGATAGCTTAGCATCATTGTTTAGATGGTCAGTCTTAATCTTTGTGAGGTATCATGTTACTTAGTAAAGAGATAATTTTAATACGAGTATACTAGTATGTTGCCTGTTTAATGCCTTAACATTGGTAATCATCTTATCTGCCCCTTGGCATTATACCGCCTATTCTGGGGGCAAATTTGTGTGATTCTTTCTATTTCTTAGCTTTTGCCCATTATTTCATATTGGTTACTAACTCATTCTATTTTTGCTTTTCTTTTACACCATGCATCATTTCATCATAATTATTATTATCATGGGATAATTGGCTCTAATGGGTTAGTGTTCACCAAGGGGCATCTGTCATGGTGCAACAGTTTACTTTAGAGCTGAAGCCTTTTGAGGAAGTTTAAGCATGGTCAGAGCACCGATAATGTGAAGATGAAGATGTCTTTAAACTAAGGCATGCCTCAGTAGTGCATGAAAGGGTAAGATAGGATACTACTAAAACGATTGGCAGGATTTGAGGATCATATGGACTAATTGGGATAGTACTTAAAAGGAATTATTCACTAAAAGATATAGAGATATCATTTTTCTACTTTAAGTTCGTTTGGATGTCGGTTTATTGCAAGTGACTTCTCAATTTTGGAATCCAACATATCGATGCTTCACTTTCAATCATAAAGACTTAGTCCCCACAGTTGATGAGTACACCGCGTTACTCAACATTTAAAAGGCAAAGGTGGACAGAATATATTACAAAGCGTTAAATCCTTTAACCTTCAAGAAAGGATTGGCTCAAATCCTCGGGGCAATGGAGTCTTGGATTGAGAGTCATATCAAAATAGAGGGGAACAGTGAACGCATCTCATAGGCCAGTTTGAGAGAAGCAATGGTGAGTACTGTTGACATTCAAAAAATCCAAGATATCTACGCTTTGGCCATATATGGTCTGGTTGTATTCCTAAAGACATTAGGCTATATTGAAGCTACAGTAGTAGATATCTTTTCTCATTTATGTTGTAACATTAATCCTGCATTGACTATCCTTGTCGAAACTATTCAAGCTCTTAATTTTTGTAAAAAAATGGGATGGGTTGATTTATCGGATGTTTACAACTTCTTTACATTTGGCTCGTCAGCTACTTTGGCCATAAAGAGAGTAGGACATTGTGTTGCTTCTTACCCAGCTTTAGCCCTATCTCTAAGGTACTTGAGAAAGATTGGCCTCAAGACAAACCTAAATAGCAATAGACCCAAGAATTTCAGAACCTCAAGGAGGAGGAGGTAACATGGAGGGTTTCTTGGTTTTTCCCACAAACAATCATATATCGATGCAGAGATAACAGTTGTGTACCGTTCATAGGATTATAGGGAAGTACTAGCTATGCCTCTCTTTTAGTTCTTTGACAATTCTCATGCCATCAATTTATCCCCTTCATTCAAGACTTAAAGTTATGGGATTTTGATTATGATGAGCCCGAATACAGGTCGATCCAGCTAGCTTTTGAAGCATGGAAACAAACCTGCTGCATGGAGAGATATTGAAGAGAGAGCATGACCCCAGGATATAATGAATAGAGGATCCATTGCATTAATAACATTGTTGCTCTGTCTGGTATTGGGACATCGCAAATGTTAGTTGACGAATTTCCTTCTAAAATTGAATTGCTCAAGCAAGGGTTTGAACAAGAAAAGGCAACCTTTGCTAAGGAGATCGCTCGATTAAAAGGAGAAAATAGTCAATTGAAAATGGACCTCTACCTCAGGGATGGTGAGATGAGTAGGGCTATCAAGGAGAAAAACCACCTTAAGAAGGATCTCGAGAACTTAAAAAAAGACTATGTGGCCCTTAATGAAGCAAGCAAGTCCCAAAGACTTGGAAAGTCATTGGTCAAATGGAGGACAAAAATTTTACCCTTGAGAAGGAACTACACCAATGGAGAGAAACTGCTAGGGTCAACAAGGAAAAGTTTATTAGAACCTAGGATCTCCCATCAACTTATCAAAGGAGGAATAAACAGTTAGAGGCTTGAGTCTAGGATTTGAGAGCAAACTAGTCTTAAAGTGGAGTTCTGACACTCAGAATCTAAGACTTAGAGCATTCTCTTTAACCTCGCCAAGACTAAGTTAATACACTAGTGAGAGCCTTCGAACAGCAAGAGTAAGAATGGCTTCAAGTGGTTGATCACATCATCAAGACTATCACCATCGTCTCACAAAATAGATCCAGGCAGTTCAGTTGGAGGCCAAGAACATGATGGATATAGCTCGATCCCTGACACGTGATATCTTGCCCATCAAAGTCCATGAGCAAGAGTGGTTGTATTTATTGGACCATGTAATCAAGCAATGTAACCGTGTCAGACATTTTTGAATTTAATCATATGTAATTAAGACATTTTGTTGCTTTAATGAAGGATGCTATTGGTAGAGTTGTCCCTTTATCTAATTGTCATTTTTTGCATTGTATAACTAACCTTATCCTTTCATGGTTTTTATTCATTCATCTTCATTGCATTAAACGTATGCATACCATAAAGGCCTAATCTAAAAATAATTTAAAGTGAAGGTGATACAAAACATGAAATCTATAGCTCACCATTTGTATAGCACTCATAATTGTCAGAAAGCGATGGAAAATGGCCATCAGGCTGGCATCGAAAGACTCAAACTCATGTATAAGGAGTCCCAAGAGCAAACAGTCCATAAGAATGAGGAACTTCAAGCATAAATTGCTAAGCTAACCAAATTACTGTCTAATGCATTAAAGGAAAAAGGGCAAATGAGCATAGTCAGGATGGGAAAACAATCGGCGCACCCTGAAAGCAATTTAAATAGTGGTACTGAGGCCATTAACGCTCAAGAATGGGCACTGCATGGGCAATGCCCTCTGACAACAAACAATCTACCATCCTAGCCATTTATTTATATCAATCTTGCAAAGTATCTTATTTAATTCAAGTATTTTAAGGCACGGACCCTTCATCGTCAAGGCGTATAGTCCCCGACCCTGATGAGCACATGGAGAAAGAGAAAACAAAGAGGCCTTTAGGAAATGATAAGGACTTAGACAAGTATCACTCATTAGAGAAACGTCTTCAAGCTGTGGAAAGAAGTAACAAATTTAGAGTCGTGGACTCAAAGTCATTAAGCCTAGTTTCGAGCCTCATCATCCTGCCTAAGTTTAAAGTGCCTGACTTTGAAAAATACAATGGGACTATTGATCCTACTACCCATCTTCGTATGTACTATCATAAAATGGAGGGACATGAAAAAAACGAGAAGCTATTGATTCATTACTTCCAGGACAGCCTGACTAGGGCAGCCCTCCGAATGTATGTAGGGTAGACTTGGCATGTGCATTCTTTGAATAGTATAAGCATGTGTCTGATTGGGTCTCAGATCTTCTTTCTTTCATGAACATGGAGAAGAAATCTTCTGAGAGTTTTTGACAGTATGCTCAGAGGTAGAGGGAGGAGGCAGCTCAAGTTCACCCTCCTTTGACTGAAAAAGAAATGACAGTTATGTTTATTGGTACCTTACGAGCTCCTTACTATAAAAGGCTAGTAGGAAGTGCGACAAAAATTTCACTAATATGATTATATCAGGTGAAATGATTGAGAATGCCATCAAGAATTGTAGGATGTCTGTCAAGGAAGTATCTGGATCAGTCAAAAGGACAACAAATAAAGGTAAGGAGAGGGAAGTATATATAGTAGGCGAGAATCATGATAGGTTTAATCAAAGCCTATATCCAGCACAGCCTATGTACTTCCCAAGCAAGTTGAATACGGCTTTTACCCCTTACTCATTAGCACCATAACTAGTCCACATTACCAGGTTTGCTCCTGCAATGAGCTTTGCATTAAATCCTATGCAAAATACGACCCAAAATGCATAGCACCGCAATATGCACAATGCGAGAGCTTTGAATAACCAACAAGCATCCAAAGAAAGAGAGCACTTTGAACCACTCCTTTACTCATATAAAAAGATATACTCTCGCTTGTTGGCAGGCAAACTAGTGGCACTAGTATTCATGAACCCAAGATCACCATCATGCCCTAAATGGTGTGATGAGAATGCTTATTGTTAACACCACGCGGGAGCTTAAGGCTACTCTATTGAGAACTGCACTTCATTCAAAAGAAAGGTGCAGGGTTTACTAGCAAAAAGAGTGATCAAGATTGAGCAAGGTCCAGGACCTAATGTGGGAGCCAACCCACTCCTTAATCACATCAAACCAAGAGTGAATGCGATAGTTGATGGAAAAAGCTATCGAATTAAAAGAAGTGTGGCAGAAGTCAAAACCATGATGAGTAAGGTCTTGCAGGCTTTCATGAAAATAGAAATAGTAACAGATAACAAAAGTCAAAGAAGAAATATTATTGATACATCTTACTACCATTATGGTCAAGAACACGACTTGCAACATCATCCATCATTCTTGAAGTTGGTCCAAGGGATGATGGGTCAGTCCAAAATCGAGTTCTAAGAGGAATGGGATGGACATGACAATTCATTTGTTAATGCTACTGACGAGGAGAGACCCATCGATGGTTAGATCTCTAGTTGTTTGTCTTTTATGGGCATGAGGAAAAGAGTCGATGAAAGTTTTAGGTAGTATGCTGCAAGATGAATGGAGGAGGCTACCTAAATTCATCCCTTACTAACGAAAAAAGAGATGATAGTTAGATTCATAGACATGTTACAAGCCCCTTATTACAAAAAAAAAAAGTAGCGAGAAGCTTCCCAAAAAGCTTTGTGAATGTGGTCATAATTTATGGAAGGAACGATAAGGCCATGAAAAATGGATTAGAAAGAAAAAGTATCTACGAGGACAAAGGGAAAGGAAGGATGAAGGCTAGTAAGCAATCAAAATCTAGCACTGAAGCCAGTTCATCTCTAACTTACACTTGGTTAAACCTAAAAGAGATGATCGTTGAAGAAAACTACAAGATCGTGGAAAACATAAAAAAAGTTTGGACATTGATGAATTTGGTTTGGAAAATCCTTGTGCAAGCTAAGCTACTTAATGCAGTCAAGAAGGCAGAGGAAAGGATAGACAACTTCTATGATTTCCATACTATTTACAGCCATACTCTTTAAACGGACAAAGAGTTTTGCAAAATGGTTCAGAGAATGATGAACGAGGGTAGCATCAAATTCTATGATGAAAAGCAAGCCGCACATACTAGGTCTATAAATGCAACACCATCTGTTAAAACACTAGAAGAAGAAGAAGGCAATCTCCCTTACGAGATTAAAAGGGCATTGATTTTGTATGACAATCAACCAAGAGTTAAAGTTGACCCTGCTCAACCTCCACCAAAGATGATCATTCAACTTCCATCTTCCTTCCTGTATAAAGACGATAAGGCGATTCCTTGGAGCTATGAAAGTAAAACCTTAATCATTGGAGAATCTAGCTAGTAAGTAGCAAGTGTTGACCTTTCAGGGGTAAGTCACCTAACTTGAAGTGACCGATGTTATGCTCCAATAGTATTAAAAAATAGCACTTAATAAGAAATGCTAATCTAGGTTCTCAAGCACCAGAGTTTGCAACCAAAAACTCAAAATCGATAGCTATCAAGGATCAAGTAAGCGAGAAAGAAACTATAAAATTCCTTAAATTCATCAAGCATAGTGAATACAGCATCGTCGATCAGTTGAACAAGTAACCCGCCGACATATCTATATTATCACTACTGTTGAATTTTAAAGCTCACAAGAATGCCCTTTTCAAGGCCCTGAATGAGGCCTATGTCCCTCCCTACATCTCTATAGGTCAATTGTTTCATGTAGTGAACAACATCACTGCTGATAATTACATATCTTTTAGCGATAATGAAATCTCGCATGGAGGAAGATGAAGTTGCAAGGCCTTCCATATAACCATATATTGTAAAGGCACCACATTGCCTAAGGTGCTCATTGATAATGGGTCGGCTTTAAATGTAATGCCCATGTCATACTTGAGCAAGCTCTCTGTTGATGTATCTTATATCTAGAATAGTCATATTATCATGTGAGCGTTTGATGGAACTTATCAGAACATTGTCAGGAACATCACTATTCCACTCCAAATTGGCCCACATACTTATGAAGTTGACTTTCACATGATGGACATTGCTCTATCATACAACTACCTGTTGGGAAGGCCGTGGATTCATTTTGCTAGAGCAGTGCCATCATCTTTGCACCAAAAGATGAAAATCATCATCGAGAATAAAGTTGTCAGTATTGGAAGAGAAGAAGATATCATTGCTGCTACCTTAACTGATGCCCCATATGTTGAACCCGACGAAAATAGCCCAGATTCCTCTTTTCAGGCTTTTAAGTTTGTCAACACAACTTATATCAAAGAAGGATTACCAATAGTTTAGCTTTACCTATTAGAGAGTACTCACATGGGTTTAAAGTTGACTGTCGGTACGGGTGCCCAAGCCGAAAAAAGACTCAGGATACACCTTCAAGGAATTGCTAAAGCCTTGAAAGTGGTCAACCAAATTGACAAAAGAGGGCTGGGATTTAAACCTAGTAAAAAACCAAAAAGAAATCAAGCTCAGAAGAACCATGAAAAAAGAGTGGCTCATTTGTCAGGATGAGACATAGAGGATGAGCCAATGATATTCCCACCACTATGGGAAAGTTTTCGCCTAGAGGTACATGTAAATACTGGTTTCGCTAGTGCTATGATCATATTAAGCAAAGCATTCGATGATATCTCCATCAATACGATTGGTGAGCCAAAGATGTCAACTACAAGTTTAAAGACTGGCTTGTGCCATTTAGGGTTTGTTCCAAGTGTTTAGACTGATATCGAGATTCCTATATTATTCAAGTCAATTTCAAAGTACCCCAATGAAGGTGACATGAATGTTCATACTAAAATCGTAGGAATTGATTTCAAGCAATCAATCTGTGCTGGTGAGGTCAAATCTGAAAAAGACCCTGAAGAGAACCCTATACCCTTAGACCTATTGAGACTAGTTAAACAAGAAGAAAAACAAATCTTACCTTATGAAGAATCCACTAAAACCATAAACCTTAGAACAAAAAAAGACCCAAAAAAGGTTAAAATTGAAACCTCTATAAAGTCATCAACTCGAGATGAACGAATAAGTTTTCTTTAGGATTATCGAGACATGTTTGCTTGGTCCTATCAAGTCATGCCGGGCCCAGATACCAATATTATAGTTCATAAACTTCTCCTCAAACTTGAATGCAAACCAATCCAGCAAAAGTTGAGGAGGATGAAACCAAAAATGCTCCTTAAGATTAAGGAAAAAGTCAAGAAGCAATTTAAACTAGGATTTTTTGAGGTAGCCAAATATCCTGAATGGGTAGCCACGTAGTCTTGTTCCTAAGAATAACGGTAAAGTGTGAATGTGTTTGGACTGCAGGGACCTAAATGAGCTAGGCCCAAGGATAATTTTCCTCTGCCTCACATTGATACCTTAGTAGACAACACTGCCAAAAATGTACTATTTTCTTTCATGGATGGGTTATCGAGGTATAATCAAATCAAAATGGCTTCTTAAGACATGTAAAAGACCATTTTTGTGACCATTTAGGGAACTTTCTGCGATAAAGTGATGCCATTTGGGTTAAAGAATGTCGTGGCAACTTAGCAAAAGGCTATGGTAACATTGTTCCATGACCTTATGCATAAGGAAATTGAGGTTTATGTTGATGATATGATCACTAAGTCAATTAAAGAGAGTGAGCAAATTGTCGACCTGCGAAAGCTCTTCAAAAGGCTTTAAAAATATCAGCTCAAGCTAAATCCTGCTAAATGCACATTTAGCATCACCTTCGATAAATTATTGGGGTTCATTGTGAATAAAAAAGGAATAAAGGTGGAACCTAACAAGGTTAAGGGTATCCAAAACCTACCACTACCTCTAACTCAAAAGGAAGTGAAGAGTTTCTTGGGAAGAATGATCTACATAACCTGATTCATATCTCAGTTGATTGACAAATGCGATCCGATCTTTAAGCTACTAAAACAACAAATCCTGGAGAATAGAACCAAAAATGTTGAGAAGCTTTTGATAAGGTCAAACATTACCTTTCAAACCCCCCAGTACTTGTGCCACCAGTGCCTGGACAACCACTAATTTTGTGTCCATTAATCCTTGACAAGTTAATCGGCTGTGTATTAGGACAACGTGATAAATCAGGAAAAAAAGGAACAAGCTGTCTACTACTTGAGCAAGAAGTTTATAGACTATGAAAATAATTATTCATTCATAAAGAAGTTATGTTATGCTTTAACTTGGACAACTTAAAGGATAAGGTAATGCATTATGTACCACACTACATGGTTAATCTCTAAGCTTGATCCCATCAAGTATTTATGTGAAGCCCTCGCCTTTGTTTAAGAGGTTAGCCAAATGGTAGGTTATGCTTTCTGACTATGACATCATGTATGTGAACCAGAAAGCCATTAAAGGTAGTGTAATAGCAAACTTTTTGGCAAGTCAAGCCACAAATGACTATCAGCCTTTAAACTTTGAGTTCCCTAACCAAGACTTGATATGCATTTTGAGGCCTAGAACATGGTCAAGTGTGGGTCATCATGGAGAATGTATTTTGATGGAGCTTCAAATGCACTAGGGCATGGAGTTAGGGCAATTCTCATCTCACAAGGGAAACCATTACCCTTTCACAGCCAAATTAAACTTTGATTGCACCAACAACATAGCTGAATATGAGGCTTGCATTTTGGGATTCTAGGTAGCCATTGAAAGGGGCATTCGAACATTGCAAGTGTTTAGAGATTCAGCCCTTGTTATTACCAACTAAAGGGAGAATCGCAAACACATGATGCTAAACTGATCCACTATGAGAGTGTGATATTGGAGCTCAAGAAAGAGTTTGATGATATTAGTTTTCATCATCTACCTTGAGAAGACAATCAAGTTGCTGATGCCTTGGCCACTTTATCTTCCATGTTTAAAGCCAATTGAGAATTGGACATTACTCTTATCCAAATGAGTATCTATTCAACATCGGAATATTGCAAGAATATTGAAAACGAGAAGTATGGTTTGCCATGGTATCATGATATCTTTCAATACATCAAGGATCAATAGTACCAAAAAGACACCACCAAAACTGATAAGAGGACCATCAGACAATTAGTTGCGAACTTTACTTTGGATGGGGAGATTTTTTACAAGAAAGGTAGGGATCAGGTGTTATTCCGATGCATGGATGCCTCTGAAGCCAAAAGAATACTTGAAGAAGTTCATAAAGGGATTTATGGTATGCTTGGTGATGGACATTGAATGGCAAAACACGTCATGCGATCAGGTTATTATTGGTTGACCCTCAAAAAGGATTGCATTAACTATGTCCAAAAGTGTCATAAATGCCACATCTATGCTGACAAAATCCATGTCCTACTAACACCCCTGCATGTTATGACAGTTCCATGGCCTTTTTCTATGGAGGGCATGAACATGATTAGACCAATTACCCCCAAGGCTTCTAATAGGCATCACTTGATTTTGGTCACGATGGATTACTTCACCAAATGGGTAGAGGCAAATTCTTATGCCAATGTCACCAGATTTGTTATGTGCAAATTTGTGAAATGGGACGTCATTTGTAGAAATGGTTTTCCTGAACAAATCATTACTAATAATGCATACAACCTGAAAAATAAGATGATGCAAGTAGTTTGCTCTTAGTTCAAGATTTGGCATTGAAACTCGATCCCATACCATTCGAAAATGAATGGGGCAGTTGAAGCAACCAACAAAAATATTAGGAAAATAGTTAAAAAGATGGTTGAGACATACAAAGATTGGCATGAAAAGTTTCCTTTTGCTTTACATGCTTATCGCACAACCGTACGAACTTCTATAGGTGCTACTATGTTTTCCTTGGTCTATGGCATAGAGGTTGTTTTACCTATCGAGGTTGAAATCCTTCCCTCAGAGTTTTAATGGAGTCACAACTTGATGAGGCTGAATGGGTTAAAAATCGATATGAGCAGCTTAATCTCATTGAAGAGAAAAAGATCAAAGCCATTTATCATTGGCAAATATATTAAAAGTGCATGATAAAAGCCCATGACAAAAAAATCCATCCTCTTCAGTTTCGAAAAGGTGACCTGGTGCTCAGACAAATTCTCTCAATCCATAAAGATGCTTTTGGAAAATGGACCCTAAATTGGGAAAGGCCATACGTGGTGAAACGCGTATTTCTGGAGGAGCTCTAATCTTGACCAAAATGGATGGTAACAACCTGCCCAACCCTATTAATTTTGATTTGGTTAAGAAGTACTATGCCTAAAAAGACTTTAAGATGAAAACCCGAAAGGGCATCCTATTAGTCCCTCACCTACCACTAAAAAAAAATCTAAAAAAAAAATGCAAACAACAAAAAAAGTAATAATGAAAAGAAAAAAGAAAAAAAGAAAACTAGCTTAAGTTGGAAAACTCAAGAGGGTAGCTTAACTGATTAGACCTCCTCATTCAAATAAAACCAATCTTCCCCATATTCATAACTCTAACCAAGACACCAAGTCATAACCTAACCCATCTGTTCTATGTTGACTACCCCACCAAAACCTTATCCATACTTGCACTCAAAAAATGGGAACCGCCTAACTTTAAAGCCTCCATCCCAGCATGGGGCAATATAAGGGATCTTCTTATGAGTCACCGTACCAAAAGAATCAATTGCTCGAAAGAAGTTCCCAAAAGCACTCAGTGGAGAATTTATGTTATTAGCGTCAGAGCCAGTCAACCAGAAAAACTTCTCATATCTCTTTTGTATTTTAAAACCTTCCATAATCTTATAAGTTTGTTACAAATTGTTCCTTCTTTCTTTGAATCAAAAATATTACTTGATTTCTCATAGAGTCTTGTCATAGCACTGCATTTTATGCTACATCATGTTTATCATTTAATTGATAATGCTTGATAAATAAACAAAACTGATAACAGGATTTCCTAGTATTACTTTGAAAGATAGAACTTTGCAGGGACCTTGTTTCATGTTTAAATACTAAGAATAAACTCTTAAGGCTGCAATCAGTCTTGCTCTGGGATCCCACATCTAGAAAATATACTTAAAACCTTTTTTTAGTAAGTGGTCATGCACCTTCTGTACCTCCGAAGAGGGGATAATCTTAACATTTAAAGCCTCTAAAAATCTAGAGCAAGATTGATAATCCTTAGACAAAAGGCCATCTTTACCAAAGCCGAAGAAAGCCCAAAACTAGCCATTGGATAGGCCTTTAAAGTCATCACCTTTGTATCAATTAAGAAGGCATTTGCACCTCAATGCATTATGTAGCATTTAACATCTTATAAGTAACAGCTTCCGTACACAAAAGTCAAATTTATAGGGAACCTAAGGTGCCATTTGTTTTGATTTCAAAAAAAATCAAAGCCCACACAAGTTGGTGGCAATAACCTACCTCAGTCCTGAAAGAGCAGGATGCTTATCAAAGCCCACACAAGTTGGTGGCAATTATATACCTCAGTCCTCAAAGAGTAAGACGCTTCCCTATCTTAAAGCCCATACAAGTTGGTGGCAATTACCTACATTAGTCCTCAAAGAGCAAGACACTTATCAAAGCCCACAAAAGTTGGTGGCAAGCATATACCTCAGTCCTCAAAGAGTAGGATGCTTCCCTATCTCAAAGCCTACATAAGTTGGTGGCATTTATCTACCTCAGTCCTCAAAAAGTAAGATGCTTTTTTATCTCAAAGCCAACTCAAGTTGGTGGCAATTACCTACCTTAGTCCTCAAAGAGCATGATGTTTATCAAAGCCCACACAAGTTAGTGGCAACTACATATCATAATCCTCAATGAGCAAGATGCTTTCCTATCTCAAAGCCTACATAAGTTGGTGGCAATTACCTACCCAGTCTTTAAAAGTAGGATACGTCGCTTGATGAAAAAGTTTTTTGGGAAATTTTAAAATGTCTATGGATCATTTTAAAGAAAAATAAAAAAATAAGGCATCAAAAGGCATTTTAGGGTGCCTTTGGAATCGTTTAGGTGAGTACGCGAGCCTATTTTCCTCTCGTTGTGACTAAGAGAAGACAACTTAAGGAACCTAAGGTTTATGCGAGCCATATAGGTGCTTAAAAACTATCACGAGGCTTTCACGTTACCAAAATTTTAAATTTTCATGTGTAGTATCGATACAAGAGGGTTTGGTACCAAAACCCAAGATATCGTATCGATACTTGGCATGTTTGTATCGATACAAACCTTGGCAGTAGCTGAAGTTATGATTTTTGGTAAAATGTATCGATATACAAGCATGGGTATTGATACAAATCCATGGAGTATAAATACTGGCCTCTTAGTCTCGAGACTAGAAACATTTTTTTTTGCTGTTAGTATCGATACATAACTCATTGTATCAATACTGAGGAGTAAAATGTACCTTGTGTATCGATACAACATGTTCTATATCGATAAACCAAGACATTTTTGCCTAGTTTGAGCTATTTTTCAGCCTTTGAAAACCCGATATAAACATGTTTTTACTCCAAGGAACTATCATATAACATTGCGAACTTCAACTATGGGTTTATTAAAGGATTCTAACAAAATTTTGGAGTCTAAACAATTAATGACAAAGGTCACTTTCATAAAATATATGGGTGCAAGAGGATGGTAGGCATATCTCCAGCTTGCAGGCTTTCACAACCTTTCTGCCTACTTGCTTAGCTTTGCAGAAATAATAAGAAGGGAGTCAACTGGATGTGGCAGTTGGAGATATGCCCTGGTGTAGAAAAAAACCAAAAATGCCCTTTGCATTATCCTCTAAAAGAAGGGGCTAAACCAAGAAAAAATGAATCAACTATCTCAAAAAAAAAAAAACTTTCTCAGCTATAAAAAAGTGCTATCCAGTAATCCCAGAAAACTCTTCACCCATCCCCATAAATCCTCTAGTAACTTTAGCTCCAAAAGCTCACCAAAACCCCATTTCATTGCCTTCCACCTTTAACTAACTTCCATTCAAGTAGCTCCCTAAAACCACCACTGGAACACCTTCAAAAACTCCACCTTTCACACATTTTCATCCTAAAAACACCCCATTAGCAGCCATATTACCAGAAAGCTTTTTTCTTTTAGCCTTTTCTTGCTAAACAATAGCAAAAAGAGGGAATGAACTGAGCTTAAAGTTGCTGCTTTAAAGCAGGTAGAATCTTCAAGCCTTGGCTGGGACCTTGAGCATTCATGCTGTAAATATCATTTTCAAAATCATAAAATGATATCTCATGTCGATATCTCTCTAATGCCAGACATGAAATATTTGATTTTTTAAACCCATCCGGAGATCATTTTCAATAAAAACCCTTATGTTTCTCACCTTTTCGAGCCACATAGGTGATAAAATTTTCATTAAAACTAAGACTCGTATCTTTACAAAATTTAATGCATTAGAGGGAATTATATTTAAATAATGATAAAAATAAAACTAGGGAAACTAAGATTTAAGTAGGATATAGTTAGATGATACTAATTTTTTAGCATCGTGGGGTGCTAATCCTTCTCTACAAGTAACCAACTCCCAAACCTAAAACAATGAATCTTTGGCATTATTTTCAATAGGCATTCGGTCATGCTTAACTTAAAATGATCACTGGCGACTCCAAGTTTATGGCCATTTCATGGTGGCCATTCAAGACTAGTCGGATGAGCGATTTGTCCGATGGTCTTTTACTCTTTCATGTCAAACATCAAAATATTTTTTAGGTCAAGCATGTTTTGGCCCTTCGAATTGTCGGAAGTTCATAAAGGTCAACAATAGGCATTTAAATACCTTTTCTATTGCTAGAAAGTGCCATCGATGAAGGAAGAAGCAAGGCCATAGGAAGCAATTGGATGCTCTATGGCTCTCTTAGAATTCTCAGTTTGATAGTTATATGATTGCATGAATCATAAAGAGTTTGAGGGTCAAGTGATTAGGCTCAAGTTTGGTTCATTAAGTTATCATTTTAGAGTTATTGTTAGACTTTATGGTGAATGAAATTAAGAGAGGGTGAATTGATTTCTTAATTATATTTGCAAATTAAAAATTTAAATATGCAAATTAAGAAATTCAAATAAAGAACTTGAAAGGGCAAGATAATGAATAATAAAAACAAGTAAAAATGTAAGGAAAGAGAAGTAAACACAATTGATTTATAAAGATTTGGCCTCAATGCCTATGTCCCCTCCTTGCCCATTTGCTGAGAAATTTCCTAAGTCATTATCTTGAATTAATACCTTTTAAGGCTAAGGTATAACCTTTACAAATCTGTCTTTCAAGGTTAAGATAGCTACCTTTCACCTTTTATCTTTTCTGGATAAGATAGAACCCATACTATTTTTAAAGGCTAAGTATAAATCTTTTTTTTTAATTAAGATTTTTTATGTAAATAAAGATGAATTTGGAAGGTTAGTGTTTACAAAGTTTTGGCTCTAAGAAGAATGATTATACAAAGATATAAAAGATAAATAATACAATGAAGATAGGAATAATTAATACTATGCAAAAATGAACTACTTGAAAACTTAGAGAGATGAAGAATTTGGCTCTAATCTTTCTCTCTTGATGATTATTGCTAATGGAAGTGCTAGAGAGGCCTATTTATAGCTTAGATGTAGTTTATGGTAGTTCGAATTTTATTAAAAAGGTTTGGAGCTATTGGATGCTTCATAAATGAGCTTTCCTATTCTTCTCTTACTTAGGTATCAATACATTTACCAAGTGAAACAATATATTATCTTTAAAACCCTTGAAATATGATCGTTGAAGGATAGGGTATCGATACATTAAAGAATTGTATCGATACATCTCATAAGGTATCAATACTTCAAGTTATGTGTCGATATGTTTTGGGTTTTCATAAAACTTTAGCTACCGTCAAGGTCTAATATTAATACATACATCAAAGGTATCGATACAAACTTTAAAATATCTTATAAAAGTGTTTTCATTTGCTTTAAAATGATTTTAAATAATCTCAAAAATATTTTATACACAAGTATGCATTAAGAACACATACTTTTGATAAAATAAGGAGTTAAACACATTTTAGTAGTCCAAATATTTTCAAATTTATTCAAGGACAAATACTAAGTTGAAAATATTTAAAGACAAGCTAGTTAAGCTTAAGTTTTCGTTATATCAAAACTAAGATCAATTCAAAGTTAACAGTTTTAAAGAAGGTCTTTAAATGCCTTTGGTATTAGGAAAAACTATTTAGACAAGCAAAGAGGTGGACTTAAATGTCGATCTCTAGATTTGTAGCCCATGTTAAACCTTTTTTAGTCTAAGCCTTTGACATTTCATCTCACCACACTTTAGACCCTTGTATATAGGTATTCAAATACTTAAAAGATCGACTCTGAAAGTTAGGCATAAGGATGCCAAATATGCCCATGAAATTAGAAATATTTATTCCCCTAATTTAGCAATTACTGACTTGCGACCATAACAATTTGCATTTATGTTTTCATCTATAGTGAATTTTTGGTCAATTTATAGCATTTTTAGGATAAACCTTATTGAGTTAGTTTTCTAAGATGTATCATATGCCTTTTTTTTCTACTCCACTTGGATGGGCAGTGAATTAGTTTTTGTTTGCTATACAAGTCCCTCATTGCCCAACAACCAAACTAGGTTGCATTTATATTTTCACTCATCAAACTAATTTTTGGGAAATTTACAGCATTTTTAGGATAAGCTTCATCAAATTAGCTTTATAATTGTGTATCGTACATCCTTTTCCATGTCCGTTTGGATAGTAATGAATTTTTACGTTTGCTATGAGTTTTTTGCATCCTACAACCCTTGGTTATAAAAATTTTTTGCCTACTTTCTTAAATTTTTAGCTATTTTGCATTAATTTTTAGGTTAAATATTATTGAGTTACCTTTCCAATGGTGTATCATTCACTTCTTTCAGACCATTTGAGAGGGAAATTAATTAGGAAATCAATATATGTGCAAGCTATCCCCTATTTTTGGTTAAAGTTACCATTTATATATTTTGTGTCATTTTTTAATGTATTTGAAATACCTTGAAGTAGAGTTGTTTACGACATCTTAGGAAAGGTCAAAAAATATTTGAATGCCTAATCATGGGTCACCTGTGATTCATTTCGAGGCCCATATTTTTATTTTCAAACTTGTTTTTTGAATTCCTTCCTTGTTTTCAATTATAATTTTCACCTACCCTCATAATTTTTTGAATTAATTTTCCTTTCAAAAGCAATGGGTTCAAAATTCATTCCTACATATTTTATCTTTAACCCTTTTTTCAAATGTTTCTTCACAAAGTCAATTTTGCCTTTCATTTTCAAATTTTAAAGTTCCATGCCTAAACCATAATTAAGATCTAAGCTTATCTCAAACTCTATTTAGTGACTCTCTCGAGCATTCAGAATGCTATAAGATATGCATCATTGATGTCCAATTGTATTTATTTTCTTTATTTATTGAATTAATTATTGATTTTGTGATTGATTGAATTGATTAGCCATACCCTTTGTGATTAAATTTTCATTGCCATGATTTCTAAAATAAGGCAATATCTTAGGGTTAATGTCTTTCTTGAATCTTTTACCACGCTATTAAGGAGGATTCTAGAAATCGCCTTAAGTCAAAAATATCCTTTTTCTAAGTGAAGCTGGAAGTATTTTTCAAATATAAAAAACTCTAGTGGTTTGCCAAGTGACCAGCTGTCATAACAAATTTTGACATTACCAAAATTCAAAATCTTTTATTTCAAATAAAAATTGTTTTCTTTTAACCACTTTTTTGAAATGTTTATTAATTTTATGTTGGATTAAATTGGTTTATTATATTCTTCGCCATGATTAAATTGACATTTATTATTACTTGTGACATTAATTGTACTCATTTTTTTTATATAAAATAAGGCAATATCTTTGTTAAGGTCTATTTCTTAGATATTTTGCCATGCTATTATGGAAGATATCAAAAATTGCCTTAATTCAAAAATATTCTTTTCAAAATAATGATTTGGAAAATATTTTAAACATTAAAAATCTTTATATCTCGTCGAGCTATTGGAGAATATAGAAAATTTTCAAAATTATGAAAACTTTGTATCTTTTCCAAATATAAAAAGAATCAAGAATAGTATCTTTTAGGGATTATGTTTAGATATTTGAATACCAAAAATCATGAAACTCTGACTTAAGATAACTTATGGGTAGGAGGTACAGATTTTAGGATATTTTGGTGATGCTAATCCTTCCACATATGTAACCGACTCCCTAATCCAACTTTTTTTTGTTTAAAATGCAATCCTTAAAAATTAATTTTTTAAAGGGAATGGTTCTAAAGGGATCGATTTTAAAAGTTGTCTGATCATATCTAGCCCAAAATGATTGGTGTTGACTCCAATTTCCTGCTATTTCATAATACCCATATGAAAAAATTAGATAAGCGATTTGCTCTGACAACTTAGCCTTACTTTAAACGAAGATAAATTTTTCTATTCAAGAATGTCAGGATTCACATCCGGCGTGTTATGACAATTAAAAATGATTATGACACAACAAAATACATGAACACGACATAGATATTTAACTTCCAAATCTATTACTATTCAATAATTTAATAGAAGTATCCATGCATCGAGCTGGTTGTCACTTCAAAACCCTTGCCTAAAGTTTATTCCAATTAGTCTAGTTTTAAAAAGCTTGACTCTATATTCAAAAATATTAAAGTTATCTTATATTATTTTTAAATATTTTAATATATTTTAAAAATAAAATATAATAAAATATTTTTTTCTTGTCCTAAGTTGAACCAGATCGAGCCTAAATTTTAAAATATTACCCAAGCTTTGACTTAGCCTATCATTAATTAAATTATACAAAATTATTAAAGAATTGATTTTTTCCTCCTAAAGTTGTAGTTTCCATAATTTTTTTATTTATTTTAAATCTAAAAGGACTCAAATTTCACTTTTAAATTGTTGAAAAATTCCTAGAAATAAGGGTTGGAAAATTCCTAGAAAATAAGGATTGAAAAATTCCTAGAAATCATTATTAAATTCCCTAGAAATCCAACTTTTAATTCCCTATTTTTATGTAAAATATTGGTTGTGATTTACTGTTTTTTTTTTATTTTTACTTCTTAAATTAGACTCGGATGTATAGTATAAATATGTATTCTTTTTTAGTTCTTAATACAAATGAAAAGCATTTAGCATTTCAGACTTTCTATCATGGTATCAAAGCCATATTAATTTTTTATCCTTAATTGCTAAAATTTCCTAACTTTTTTGTCTTCTTTGTTTTTCTTTCTTTCTTTTTTTTTATGCTTAAGTCGTCTTCTTTGAATTATCTCTTAACCTTTCCATAACAATGTTTGAATTCACTAAAGTCGATAACACCTTAGGTGTACCTTCAATATATATCAAATCTATCTTAATAGCATAATTACAAAATATTCAAGTGGCATATAAACTGAATGGGAAAATTATCTCAAGTGGCCTTGGTTGGTTTACACATTAGAGAAGGGGAAATTGAGTCATTTGCTTAGGACTTGCCCAAGACCTAGTGCACTCGGATTTGATGCTTGGGATGAATAAGAATTTATGGTGATATCTTGGTTATTGAACTCCATGCAGCCAAAGATTAGCAATATGTGTATAATTTTAAGTACTGCCAAAGAAATATGGGATATAGCCAAGCAAACATATTCAAAAGCCCGTTATGCTACATAAATTTATGAGATGAAAACCAAAATCTCATCCACCAAGTATGGGACTAAATCAATCACTGAGTATTCCTATATTCTGAAAGGTTTATGATAGGAAATAGACCATTACCAGTGCATTGAGATGAAATCCAGTGAGAATCCATCTATTCTCAAATGATTTGTGAAAAAAGACCGAATTTACGATTTTCTTGTAGACCAAAACATTGATTTAGATGCTATAGAGTACAAATACTTAGAAAAGAAAAGTCACCATCATTGAATAAAGTGTTAGACAATAGTTTTCACAGAAGAAGAAAGAAAAAGGGGTCACGATTAAAGGTTATATAGTAGAAGGTTTAGCCCTAATATCAAAGAATATCACCATGAAGAATCATGGGTCATTAGCGTGCTACTGAAAGTGGACAATTGGACTTGTCAAAACTAGTTAACAAGGATTCCTTGTGGTGCACGTCTTGCTATAAACCACTTCATACCAAAAACTATTGGAAACTTTATGGCAAGCCTTAGAATATGAGCAAGGTAGTGTTGGAAAAAAATTGGATAGCAAAAAGGCCAAGTTCATATAGCAGACTCAAATTCGAGCAATAAGGATTGTAGAAACTTAATTTTGTTCAAGCTTTTTCTCCAACAGATCCAAAATATCCAAGACCAAGAACTTAGTAGCCACCCAATGGGGCTAGACTTCCTTTAGGTGGACTGAACATTTTCAAGATATTTTTAGTCCTGTTTAAATGGTAGCAGATGCATGTGACAAAAAAAGTGTTATTTTGAGGGCTGATCTTGGAAAAGATGAATCTTAAGGTAAAAAATTAGCTTTTAAATTTATTCTTTGAAAATTTGAAATATACTTTTGCTGATATTATCATGATCAAATTTCTCACTTTTAGAAATTTTTCAAAAATTTTTCACAAAATTTAGAAAGTTAACCGTTTGTATATTTTTTCGATAGCGTGCAATATTTATGTTGATATGCACTCCAAAAAATAAAAAATATTCAAAAAAAATTCATATTTGCATTTTATACCACGAGGTGTCATATTGACAAATTTATCAATTAATTTTGAATTTTTCACTGTATAGTGAGTTTCTGTTCATAGAGTTTTTCGATAAAACTTATTCCAAAATTTTTAGTTTTTATCGTTATTATTTCTACCAATTAATGGTTTGAACAACTTATTAAATTCAACTTATTTTTCTAAAGTTGGATTTATTTTTGCAATTTTTTCATTTCCAAAATAAAGAGTTTTCTACTCTTAATTTTTTTTGATAGGATTTTTTTGAGTTTATAACTTTTAAAATTTCTCAAATATTTTCATTAAATTAATATTAAATTAGTTTTTAAAAATTTAATTTATTTTATGAGTTTTGCATTTTTTTTCCAAATAACAACATCCTTCCGTAAAGGTTTTACTTGTAACAATTTTATAAGTTTGCGTTTTTTTTAATTGTCTTTTTCTTGCACATGGGACTTTTTTAATTGTCTTTTTTTTTTAAAAATTTCTTTTGTAATTTAATACTTGGAATATTTATAAGAAAATTTTATTATTTTGGGCCTAATTTTCTTAATAGGCTTAAAATCGACAAATTTTGTTAATGGGCCCAATAAGCCCATTTATTTCTGAACAAGCCCAACAAGATTTCCAAGCCCATTTTTTATTTTCCAACAAGCCCAACAAGCCTAGTTCTTAATTATTCCAATAAGGCCCAATTGGACCCATTTTGACTTTCAATAAGGCCTTTTTTCTCTTTCTAAAATTTTTTATCGATTCTTTTGGATGCAAAATTTTTGCGCAAAAATTTAATTGGGCCTTTTTACGTGTTTAAATTCAATTTATTAATTAGCTTTCAATTCCTTATAATTTAGTCCCTCCATTTCAATTTTCATAAAATTTATAATTAAAATTTTTATTTTTCATACAATTTCAAAAATTTATGAATAATTATGCTCAATTTCAGAATTATGCAGTTAAATTATACGAGAATTAATTTAATTGATTAAATTTTATCATAAAGTTTAATATCATCAAAATAATCTTGAAACCTAAAACCTAGCTCAGATGACTCATACATTTAGGCCCTTAACTAAGTTCATAAAAAGACAAATTTAATTAAATTAAATCATACCATAACATAAAAAATCTAAAAGGTTAATTAATAACTAAACAAATAAAATAAAAAAGGGAAAATATTAGAAAATGGTAGAACTATTTGGCCAAGGGCACTTGCTTCAGCCCATAGTCGAATTATTTCCCCTATAAATCGGGGAAAGTTGTTTCATTTTGGCCTTTTGGGTTTTATGAGAAAAAAAACATTAAAAAAAGGCTAAATTTCCTTAGGTTTTTAAGTTTTTTAGGGTAAATTTTATACAAAAACTTTAGTCCTTATTCCTTTCATATATTTTTCTTCCTTTTAGTGAGCCAAAAACATGCTTATGCTCATGGATTTTAATCCATTTTGAAAGACTAAGTATGATGGCTATGAACAAAGTTTCTTGATTTTGTTGTTTTATTTAATTTTTATTAGTAATATGTTGATTTTCATCAAGATTATTTGTGTTTGTTGATAGAAATGTTATTATTTTGATTTATATATTATTATATTATTTTTCTTAATATTTTAATGATGATTTAAGCTGATATATTCATCGTTTACCATGATTTATGCATATTTACTCTAGGTAAAAATTATGAAATTTTTGTATACAGATATTCATGAAAATATGTGATTGGAAAAACTATTTTGATGAAATACATGCTGGCTGAAATTCCTTATGGTCCTTGGATAATTTTGCATGCTTGATTTTATGGTGATTTAGATTATTTTGTAATATTGGAAATTCATAGGGACTTAAAAATAATTTCCACATATTTTTGAAGGCCTTGGAAAGGTGATTTCAAGCTTGGCTAAATCTAATCTTGATGATTTTGTAATATTTTGATTTTTTTAAATTATTTTATAATTAAGGAAACTATTAGGACTAAATTGCAAAGATAGCAAAAATTTTCCCACGGCCATCCAAGGTTGGTCAAATCCATTTTGAGATTTTTAGAGGTGTTTTTCATGCATTTTAACATGTTGTAGACACTTGATTTTGTCCGAGTCCTTTTTTAATAGTTCCAAATATTCGAGATTGAGAACTTGGGGGCCATCCTGATTGAGAATGATCTTTTTCAGATGAATTAGACATTTTCAACACCTTTTTAATCGAAATTAAATGGATGCATGTACACGTGAAAAAAATGTGCCATTTTGAGCGTTAATTTCAAATATACAGGATGAATATTTAAGAGAAAAATCATTTTTGAATATGTTCTTGTCAAATTTTAGAAATATATTTTTGCGAATGATATCTCGATCAAAATTTTCATTTTTAAAAATTTTTTTAGAATTTTTCATAAAAAATTAGGACATTGATTGTTGTATATTTTTACCGATACCTTTATGGTATTTGTATCAATACGCACTTTGAAAAAATCCAAAATATTTAAGGAAAAATTCTTTTTGTTATTTTTTACCATGATGTATCAATTTGGCAATTTTGCCAATTATTTTTGAATTTCTCCTTGTATCCCTAGTATTTTGCTTGTGAATTTTTTTGCTGAAGACTTATTTTAGATTTTGGATTTTCATCTTTACCATTTTGTGAATTAATATTTTGAATATTTATTCATTTTATATAAGTTTCAATGTATTTTTTTGAAAATTTTCTTATTCCAAAATACGAGCTTTCCTTTATCTGTAAAATTTTTTGTGGAATCTTCTCAAGTTTTGAACTTTAAAATGCTTTAAATATTTCCATTTAACCACCATTAAATTAGTTTTTTGAAATTCATTTTATTTTATGAGTTTTGCATTTTTTAGAATTTCCTATTTTCAAAATACAAAGTTTTGTACTTTGTAAATTTTTTCGGTAGAATTTTTTTGTGAGTTTATAATTTCTAAATTATTCAAATATTGTTGTTAAATTCATATTAAATCAGTTTTTGAGAATTCAATTTATTTTATGAGTTTTGAATTTTTTACATGTAATAATTTTCTCCGATAAGGGTTTTTCTTGTAAAATTTTGAAAGTTTAGGATTTTAATATTTCTCTTCTTGAAAATTAAATTGATTTTGTTATTAGATTAAATTAGATTTAGCATATAAATTTTTATTTCAAATACATAATTTTTTATTTTTACAATTTAATCCTTCTAATTAATTTTTATGGTATATTTTTACGTATTATATAAATATCTCTCAAAAATTATCTAGAGCTTGATGATATCATGGATGATACAAGCCACAAAATGAAAATTTTAATTAATATAAAACAAATCAAGTTAAAAAAGTAATAATTAGAAAATAAAAAAATACAAAAAATTAAAGGAAATTCGTAGAAGTTTTTCGGCTAAGGGCTATTTACTTCAGCCTTTGGCTGATCTTTCCCCTATAAATAGGGGAAGTTTATTTTCAAGTTGAGCTTTGGTCACATATATGAGAAAAGACTAAGAAAAAAAAGTAAAAAAATAAGAATTTCATAATTTCCAAGCCTTTTTAAGGTAGATTTCTTACCAAATCTTTCATTTTAGTTAATTTCACTCTTGATTCTTCATTTTTGTGAGTCAAAATCATGTTGAAGCTAATGGATCTCCATCCATGTTGAAAGGCTAAACATGTTGACAATGAACAATTTTCTATAAATTAGTTGTTATATTTAATTTTTTTAGTTCAAGCTTAAATTCTTTTCATGAATATTGCTGTTGTTGATGTGGTTTTAATTTTATTGTATATATGTTTATGTTCGTATTGTTTTTCTTGATATTTCCATGTTAATATGTTGATAAATATATTTATATATTTTTTATGATTTTATTTTTGTATTTAAGTTTAATGATATTTATTCATAGTTGTTTTCATGATTTTGCGTTGGAAAAAATTGATGAAAGTTTGTTTTTCACTTCGGCTGAATTTAACAGGGAATTTTGATGATGCTTTTATGCTTATTTTGGTGATAATTTTATGTTTTTTTTTTATTTTATAATATTAGAAAATATAGGGACTAAATTGTAAAAAGCCCAAAATTTTTTTAGGTTATTCTTTCTTTGGCAGAAACTCCTTAGTACCATGGAAGGCACATGCATTTTTAAACATGTTGCATGCATTTTTTACATTTTAGGGACCTAAACGCAATTTTACAAGTTTAGGGACTAATTTGCAAAAAAATTAATTTTTTTCAAGGCCAAAGGTGTTCGGTCAAATCTTCATGAGTATGTTTGTTGCGTTTTACATGTTGATTTTCATATGTTTGATAATGATTAGTGGTGTTTTTTTTTGTAAGGATCAAATTGCAAAATTAAAAAAGTTGAGGGACTAGTTTGCAGAAAATGAAAAATTTTATTTCAAGGCCAAGGGTGTTTGGCCAAAACCTTATGAGTATATTTGTTGTGTTTTATATGTTTGATAATGTTTTGTGATGTTTTTCCATGTAGGGATTAAATTGTAAAATTAGAAAAATTTAAGGACCATACAACAAATCCTTTTCATTTTAGAGGGAAAATGACCTTTTTGGTCATGATAAAATATTTTCAACATTCCTCTAGTCTAACAAAAGGGTGTAGAAATTATTAAAACTTTTTGTATCCTTCCAATTTTCCATTAGAGTATGAAATGTACTTTTGAACAATTTAACGGCTTAATTGCAATTTTTGCATTTCAAGCCAATTTTATTATTTTAATTTTCATATTTAAGGTAGAATAATTATTTTTTATCATATTAGTGTCCATTAGGGTACCGAGAAACCTTCAAGTTGATGGTATACACTAAAGGCATTTTGGTAATTTTTTTAGAACCTAGTTTGATATAATTACTAGTATGGTTTTATGTCGGAGGTACATATTTGGGATAGGTTCACCCATTTTACAATTATTTTTGAGTTTTTTAGGGTTATCAAGATACTTTTATATTGAAGGTATACCTTAAAGGAATTTTAGTAATTTCATGTTAGAACCAAGTCTTATATGATTACTAGGATACTTTTATATCGAAAGAACACATTAGGAAATGATTCATCATGTTAGACCATTTTCAGGTCTTATGATACCCTGTTAATATTTTTAATAAAATCCAAATTTTCTTAAAAACATTAAGGCTATTTCCGAGTTAAAATAGTACATAAAATTTCTCTCAGTATATGAGAAAGGTTTCATGGATAATAACGAGGTATTCTTTTCAAATAGAAAGTCAGGATTTTTTAATTTTTGTAAAACTAAAACCTTTTGTATTCCAATAGTTTTCCAACGGGGCATAAAAATATTTTAATTTTTAAAACCTTTGATATTCCACTAGCTTTCCAATAGGTTACGAAAAAGAATGATCAAAACTTTCATATTCTTCTGGTTCTCCGAGAAAATGTGAAAGATATTTTGATTTCAAAAATAGTAAAAACCTAACTTTCTCGAAATAATAAATTTGTTTAATAAAATATTATCTATGGGAATTATGATTAAATATTAAATATTAAATATTAAATATTGAAATCAAATAAAAATCAAATTTTAAATTAACACATGATTAATAAGGTACTGATTTCTAGGCATCATGAGAGGCTTGATCTTTACTCGTGATTATAATCGACTCTCGGACCCATTCACATGATCTCTAGTATTAATGTGGATCTTGGGTTTTGTTTATGGGGGTTTCGTAACTCTTAAAAAATAAACTCGATAGGTGACCAATCTCACCTAATAAATAGATTTGAGGTGACTCCAGAAAAATAGTTGTTTTGTAATCACTATTTAGAGTTAAGTTGAGTAAGTAATTTGCCTCAACAACTCAGTCCCTAGACACAAAAAATAAAAAAAATTATATTAATAATAATATGGCCTCTAAACAATAAAAGAATAATGATGTATAGATATCTGTAGAAACAAGGGGTATATCTGCCATTTTGAGTCAGACTAGTCAAGATTCGTATCCAGGCCATGTTGCAACACATGTTTGGATGTGTTTCATGTATTATTAACCTTTTAGGGACTTTATTGTAATTTTTGAAAGTTTGAGGACTTGTTTTATAGAAAAGTGAAAAAAATGTTTCTAGGTCAAAGGTGTTTAGTTAAACCTTCCATGTGATTTTTAATGTGTGTTGCACGTTGATTTTGTTGTGTTTTATGTTGTTTTGTGATGTTTATTTTGTATAAGGACCAAGTTGTAAAGTCGTAAAATTTGGTGCCCATTAGAAAAACCTTGTATTATAAAGTCAAAAAAGTCTTTTCCCATGTCAAATTACTCATGTATGGTATTTTGGTCATTTTATGAATATTTCTAGCATTTTTTGCCATTTAAGAGTTAAAATGCAATTTTTAGAAACTTAGGGACCTATTAGCGATTTTTGCATTTTAGGTCAATTTTGATGTCTAAGCTACCCATTAAGGGCAAAATGGTCATTTTATATCATTATCGAGTCCTTTGGGCTGCCAAGATACTTATATGCCGAAGGTACACCTTAGAGGCATTTTAGTAATTTACCATAGAACCAAGTCTTTTATGATCACTAGGATACTTCTAGGTCAAAGGTGCACTATAGGAATAGGTTTGTCATTTATAAAGTCATCAAGTCCTTTAGGATTACTGGGATACTTTAGCAACAAATGTAAACTTTAGGGACATTTTGGTTATTTATATTAGAACCAAATCCTATGTGATCATCGAGATACTTCTATGTCGAAGGTACACGGTAAGAATAGTTTGTTATTTATAAAGTTATCTAGTCTTTTAAGATTACCATGATACCTTAGTGTTGAAGGTAAACCATAGGGATATTTTAGTTATTTGCATTAGGACAAAGTCATATATGATCATTGGGATACTTATATGTCAAAAGTGCATAGTAGGTTACGATGTCACCAAGTCTTTTAAAGTCACTGGGATACATCTAGTCGAAGGTGTACTTTAGGAGTACTTAAAATAAATTTTATTATATTTCATAAAATCGACATTTTTGAAAATTAAGGCAATGTCTCCGAATTAAAGCTATACATAGAATTTCTTCCAACATATGAGAGCGGTCTTACTAATTATTTTAATAACAAGATATCCTTTTAAAAACGAAAAAATCAAGATTTTTTTAATTTTGAAAAAAAAAACTTTTGTATTCCCCCGACTCTTTAGTGGGGTATAAAAGATATTTTAATTTTTAAAATCTTTCGTATCCCTTTGGCTTTCGAGTAGGGTACAAAAGATAGTGATAAAACTTTTTGTGTTCCTTCGGTTATCTAGTAGGGTATAAGAGATATTTTGATATTCAAAAATATTAAAAACTTGATTTTTTCAAGCAGATTAACAAATTTGTTTTGTAAAATTTTTATTTTTGATATATGAGATTTTATAATTAAATGTTGAATATTGAAACCAAATAAAGATCAAAATTTAAATTAACATGGGATTAACAAGGTATTGATTACTAGGCATCATGAAAGGGATTGATCCTTACTCATGCTATAATCGACTCCAGGACCCTTTCATATGATCTCTGGTATAAGCATAGACTTCTGAGTTGGTTTCTTGAGTTTTGTAACCCTCGAACTAAGAACTTCGATAGGTGACCAATCTCACTTGGCCAAGATAAATTAGTGGTGACTCCAAAGTAAATGGTTATTTCATAACGACCATTTCGAGTTAAGTTGAGTAGGCGATTCATCTCATCAACCTAATCCTAAAAGAAAAAAATAAGAAAAAATAAATAATAATGTGGCCCTTAGAAATAAAAAAATGATATATAAGATATACATAGGAACAAGCGGTACAATCGCCTTTTAAGTTTAGCTGGTCAGGATTCATATCCAGGTAATGTTGCGACAGCTTGGCGACTCCACCGAGGACAGGTTAGAGAGTCAGGCCTAAAATTAATCATGGGTTAATTAAATTTTGATTGATTCGGTTTCAATTGGTACTTAATTATAATTCCCATTATTTTCAAAACAAAAATTTTATTTTTTATTTTGATTTATATGGAAATTATGGTGTTATTATTCTTATTTTTCACTACCCTTTTTGCTTCCTTTGCAGCATTATTTTTATAGGTCATTTAGGATAGGGTTTTTATTATTTTTGAAAGTGTCAAGTCTTAAAAGGTTTGTTTGTTCCCTCGCACACAGTATGCACATGCACATGCATTAGATTATTTTTTAGGCATATGGAAGAGGCATAAGTTACTGAATATTTTAAGAGGGGGTGAAGTAGCTTTACCTTCTAAGGTGTTAGACTTTGTCTGGGCCAGTGAAAAATCTACTTAGTGTAAATTCCTATGCCTGCCTAAGGTGTTAACCTCATTACAAGCATGGAAGATAGTTCCACTCGAAGGAAACCCTTTCTGATATAAACTCGTGATAGGTAAGGATTTGAGTACCTCATTAATTTTTTTTGAACTTAGGGAACAATTCGAGAACATATTTAGATGTCCAAACCAAACTTTATCTAATGACTATAAGGGCTTTACCTAGTTAGAGCCTTACCTAATTTTAGAAGTCACTAAATTAGGCACACATGGGGTAACACTTCTTTCCTTGTTCTTTGTATTTTACGTTTTGAGCATGTAAATCAAGAGTTGATAATCAAATGTTATCATTAGTGGTAAAATTTTGTTTCACCTCAAAAGGTGCCATTTTGTTTTAGATATCAAGTGATTATGAATGAACATCGTCACTTGTAACGTAATTATTTCCTTTTACCTTATAGGCCATTATGTGGCCTTAACTACATGGTCTAGACATGTAGGTTAGGTGATGATGTTTATACATCATCTCTAACAATAGCACCTATTCATTACCTTAAAGAGTTTGCTTGGGGCAAAAGAATTTTTCTTGCATTAATATTTATTTCTATGGTAAATTTCTTTTATACACAAGGCAATGATGAACGAACATGGTGCCACCAATAATAGGATTGATCATTTTTCCTTAATGCCCTATAATGCCTTAATTTTTTTTAGGGCAGTCTTTTTTGATGATGGAACATTTGTGTATATTTATTTGTATCACTTTGTTAAAAACTTTTCTTTGACATTACATTAATTTCACCCTTGCAGGATAGAATGAAGGTTTTCCCAGATTTAAGAGTTTTCTAAAAAAAATTTCATTCAAATCAAAAGTGTCATGATAACCAAACATCTGTGACCATGGAGGATGAATTTTTGCATGCCTAGAAAAAATGGAGGCAACCCAGGAAATAATGATGAAATAGCAAAAGTAGATGCAAGTACAAATCCTTAAATTGGTGAAAATAATAGGGAAAAACCTCAAAACTATTACCAGCTCATTCGGGACAGAAAGGCAACCACCAGTGGAAATAATGATCATTAGAGGGAAAGAGTCTAAAAATGTAAATTTAGGAAATCAATGGAATAACCGTAATACTACTGCTAGCACATCCAGGGTAGAAAGGCAACCTTTATTTTGAAAAGCCCTTGTCTCTGAATTGACATCATTTCGTGGACATGTATCCAATTCACCTTAAAAATTTGTGCCAGCCTAAGTTTTTTTTTTTAAGCTTTTCAATTCATTTTGAAAAATGAGATTATCATTCAAAAAATTTTTCAATAAAAGATCATTAATATTCAAAAGATTTGAATATCACATGTTTTTAACTCAAAGGTTTGGACAAAATACATTTAAAAAAAAATATATCTTGAGAAACTTGAGAAGATGTCATAACAAGAAACAATGGTTTTTCAAATTAAAGGGCACCAAATTGGAATAAGGCCTAACCCATGGGAAGGAGAAAGTGAAATAAAAGTTTGACATTAAGAATTTGAAAATCATCAGGTTAACATCTTTTTTGGGTATAAGAAGATCAAAGTGTGTCTTAATATTGAAATCGATAAGGTTAGTTGGATTAGACCTGAAATATAGCCAAACTGAGTTTCGATCTTTGTATAGCTCAAAGCATATGCTTTATTTATTACCATTTGCATTTGCATTGCTTTATCTACATTTGCCTCTATAGTTATACTCACATTTGCATTGTGACATGCATCTACACCATTAGATATATTTGCATTTGCATTGATTCACGTGCATATACACTATAGATGATAATAACTTTTATATCTTTTTAGGTGCATTTATCTCTTCATTTATGCATACATTTGCATAATTTCACAAGCATTTGCACTAGTATTGATAGTGGTATTCTTCAAATAATGTTATCATCTTTGGATCATTGTATTATCATACTTACTAAAGTAATTGCAATGGCATCAACCATTGGTCAATTACATGAGTTTTTAAAGTCTTCGATGGTGAAATTTAAAGCATTCTACAATTTTGGTTTAAAAACAAGTCTTCGATGGTGAAATTCAAAGCATTCAAAAGGCTTTGTTTCAAAACAAGTCTTCGATGATGATATCTGAAGTGTTTTCAAAGTGTTTTCAAAGTTTCGATGGCAATATCTAAAGCATTTTTAAAACAGCTTTCAAAGCCTTCGATGGCGATATCTGAAGCATTTTAAAAAGTGTTTTCAAAGTCTTTGGTAGCGATATTCGAAGCATTTTAAAAAGAGCTTTCAAAGTCTTCGGTGGCAATAACCAAAGCATTTTAAAAGTGTTCCAAAGTTTTTCATGGTGAAATTCAAAGAATTTAAAAGAGTTTTCAAAGTCTTTGGTGGTGAAATTCGAAGCATTTTAAAGAGTTTCAAAATCTTTAGTGGTATATCTAGAGTTTCTAATGGTGGTACCTGGAATAGTTTTTGAAGACTTTGATGTCATATTCAAATCTATCAAAGGTAGTTATTGAACTTGTGTCCTTTCTACAGGTCAAAACACATTCTTGATGAATGAAAAAGGCAAACCCCTTCAGAAGATTCCTTGGAAGGAAAAGCAAAGTACAAGCCCTTACGGATGCCAATCTGGAAAAATTCAATGAGTTAGTAGATGCCTATCAAGGAAGATTGGTCTAAGGGTCATCAATCTTATCGTAATATGCCAATCAGGGATAATTTTTATCTTGATTTTAAAACTTTGTGTCTTTTCTTTTAAAAAATTGTGAATTTTGAAATGAATTTTGATTATGAATTTTGTACATCCAGTCATGGACCATGAATTTTCTTAATAATGATTTCTAGTATCTAGGGTAATGAGAACATTTTGGAAAATTTTTTTCTTTGGTAGATGATCACCATTAGGGTGAACTCTCTTAAAATGGTCCTTTATTTCCATCTATATGATTGTCCTAGACATTCAACCGTAGACCTTTCATAACTATAGAACTTTCGCACTTGAATGTTCTTTTTTTTTGGATTTCTTAAAGGTCAAACAAACAAGTTATACTCCTAAAAGATTCAGATACCGATAGTTGGACATGTGTTAAAATAATTATGGTATTCCAAGATCTCTCAAATCCATTTGAATAACCTTTCTTTGCAACTTCCTTGACACACTTCCAAATCCTTGATTTAGGAAGAATAGAAACAAATATGAGCTAAAAATGCCTTTTCCTTTGGGATAAAATGTTTTTAATCTAATATCTAATAAATAAAAAGTAAAATTTGAAGTTTTCCCATACCAATTTGATTTTTTCCTAAAAGTTCAATGATTCTTTGGTAACTACGAAGCTGATAACATTGAGGGGCATACCTTAAGCCTTTAAAAATTTAATGCAATATCATGTCATTGAGGTACTTAAAATGATTTCAAAAAAAATAGTAACTCTTTTCCTTAATCAAATTCTTTCTAGTTCAAATGGCGTTATTTGAAATGACAAATGGCCATATTTCTCTATCCTTTCAAAAATATATAAAATTATTCTCTTTAAAGTCCCCTTTTAGCTTATTGATTTTTTCTTTCTTTGAACCCTAATCAAGGATCACCCTTCATATTGGGGGGCAAGTGAAGCAAAGTTTCAAGACTAGGAGGAGCAATTCCATTCTAAAGTTACAAGAAGAATAGGTCAAATGTCTATGGCGAATTTTAAAGACTAAAGAAAGTTCAAATTTGAAGTTCAAATATTCAAAGTGAAAAATGAAGAAAGTTAAAATTTCAAGTTCAAATATTCAAAGTAAAGAATGAAGAAAATTTCAAGTTCTTTAAGAATGAAGAATGAAGAAAATCATGATGAAAAAAATAAAGAGAAACAAAGAAAAATAAAGAAACAAAAAAGATAAAGAAATAAATATTTGTTATCTTTAAAGACATTAGATTTAATTCTTTTTGAAGGGATATAATCTTTGATTTCATTACCCTTAAACACTTGATTTGGTCATATATTTCTTTGCTTTCTAAATGATGAACCATGGCCTATGTTATGTACTTGCAAAAGTCTATTTGATCAAACATAGCTATATAGGCTATTAGGCCATTCCTAGAAAGCTTTTTTTAAATTCATCTCTTTGGATGATTTTTGAGTGTTCACAAATATGTGGGGTAACCAATTAAAAAATCAATTTCTAGAGGGAAAACTTGAAAAGGGCAATTTAAAACAAACTTAAAGGGTTTGGAATTGTTCTAAACTGACAAAGCTAACCAATAAAGAAAAATAATCCTTCCATGCTAGTCCAGAAGAACTCCAAAACCTCTGAAAATTTCATGACATTAACAAAAGGTTGACTCAAATGCCCAAACATTGATTTGATTCAAGATAACCTTCCAGAACTTTTATGTCCAACCTTAGAAATTGGTGCTTATCAAAGAGCTTCCTAATTAACCTTTTGAGACTTGGTGATTGCTAGCATTACCTTAACACCTATCGAGCTATTGTATTTGAAGATTAAAAGGATGTTATAACTTGATTATTTGCCTTTCAAGGGATTCCCATAAAAGGAAAATTTACCTGAATTTGGTCTTGATAAACCTTGACCTTATTGTCTTAATTTCTTCAAATAAAATTTTAGCAGTATGACCCTATTTTTGATGTCTCATTATCAATCACAAGAAATCCTTAACAGATAAAGATAACATATCCATTATCCTTGACATTGGAAAATTTATGGTTAAAATTATTTTGAAATTTTCATAGTTTTTTATCAAATAGAGTTTTTCCTAGGTTAGAATGAGAAGGTGATTTCATTTCATAAATCCTGGAATTTAGATGAATCATGATATTTCTCATGATTGTAATGGAAATTTGTAAATATGCCTTGAAGAGATACCTATACAACTGCATAAGTTGTATCTTTGAATTGATGAATACTAATTCGATATTTAATGACGTTTTAAGAAAAAAACAATTCCCAAACTCCTAAAGTGAAAATTAGAACAAAAATTTTAAGGGGCAAACATTAAATCGCCTTTTAACCTTCAACAATAAGCCATCAAGAAGAGAAAAAATTGCCAATATATCAAAAAGAAGAAAAATTGGCAACAATAAGGCTGAAATTAATAAAGCCTCATCGACATATTGAAAACCTTATAATCTATGAAATCTATGTCCTATTCATCCAATCTTATGAACGGTAAGTAAACTAGGATTTAAGTCTACTTATTTTATCCTGTAAAGGGTAGGTATAGTTTTTAAGTTAGATATCTTCTTTATTTGATCCTGTGAAAGGTAGATGAAGAAGGATTTAAGTCAACTTCATTTGATCCAATAAAGGGCAAATAAAGTTTTTAATAAGTTATCCTCTTTATTTGATCTAGTGAAAAATAGGTGAAGTAGGATTTAAGTATACTTTGTTCGATCCCATGAAAGGTAAGTGGACTTTTGAGCAAGATATCCTCTTCTTTTGATCTTATGAGAGGTAGACAGAGCTTTTTAAGTAAGATATCCTTTTTGTTTGATATCTAAGTTACCCATTTAAGGTAAATTTGTCATATCATACCATTTTGGAGTCTTTAGGGTTACTAGGATACTTTCATATCAAAGGTCTACCTTGGGGGTACTTTACTAATTTACTTTAAAGTTATGTCCGTTATGATCTCCATGATACTTTTGGTCAAAATGCATAATAGGGATAGGTTGCCTTTTTGTGAAGTTATCAATCCTTTAAGGTTCTGAGATGCTTTCATGATTACCTTAAGGACATTTCAGTAATTTATATTAGAACCAGGTCCTATGTGATCTACGAGATGCTTCCATGTCAATGCATAGTTGTTGAAGGTATACATAAAGAGACATTTTGGTTTCTTCAACCAAACCTAATTCTTTAGAGTCTAGCTTTGTACTTTTCATCAAAACTAGGTTTTAGTAAAAATTTTTATTATTTCTTATAAAATAGGAAGTTTTAAAATTAAAGCAATTTCTACAAATTAAAGTAGTACACAGAATTTCTCCTAGCATATGAAAGGGTTTTACAGATTATTTTAATAACGATATATCCTTTTAAAAGTGAGCAAATTAGGATTTTTCAAATTTTGTAAACATAAAACCTTTCATATGCCTTTGGTCCTCTAGTGGGATGCGAAAGATATTTTGATATTTGAGGCCTTTGCATTCCTTCAGTCTTCTAGTGGGGTATGAAAGAGAATGATAAAACCTTTCGTATTCTCTGATAGGTTATGAAAGATATTTTGATTTTTAAAAAATATTGAAAACCCTATTTTCTTCAACAAAATAATAAATTTATTTCATAAAGTTTTATTTTGATATATGGGAATTATAATTAAATATTGGATATTGAAACTGAGTAAGAATCAAATTTGAAGTTAACAAGTAATTAATAAGGTACTGATTACTAGGCATCACGAAAGGGATTGATACTTACTCATGATTGTAATGGACTCAAGTAATCTCTTGTCTTATTGCAGACCTCGAAATTTGTATTTAAGGGTTTTGTAACCCTTGAAATATGAATTCTGGTAGGTGATCAATCTCAACTATCCAAAATATATTAGTGGCAGCTCTAAGATAAATGGTTGTTTTGTAATGGCTATTTATGGTTAAGTGAGTGACTCATCTCAACAACTCAATCTCCAAAAATAATAAAAATAATAATGATATATATATATATATATAAGAACGAGGGTACACTCGCCTTTTAAGTTTGGCTAGTCAGGATTTATATATTGGCCATGTTGCAACATCTATGATTTAGGGACCATTCCATAGTGACCATGCATATTAGGTCCATTTAGATTATCTTTAATAATCAAATAATCATTTTGTTATTTCATATAAGTGCTTTGGAGTCATTTTCATGACATTATGCTTTAAATTTAATATGTTTATATCTTAATTATAATATATTATTTTTCCAAAAATCCCAAGCAATATTCTCAAGTTAAAATAGTCAATTGGTGTGCTTCCATTACCTAAAAGTCACCTCAATGATTGCTTTATACAAAAGAACACCTTCTTAAATAAGTAAATCAAAATTTTCAATTTTTTCAGAAATAAAATTTCGTATTCTTCTAGGCTTTTTGGAAGAGTGCAAAAAATATTAAAAAAATCCCATTTACTTAGGATAAGAAAAATAATATTAATTATAAAAGAATTAAAAGAAGGGGAATTATAATTCAATACCAAAAAAAAAACCAATCATAATCACGACATTAGTTAAACACTTAATAAGGAGGTATCAATTTTCAAGCGTCATGAGAAGGATCGATTCGTACTCATGATTGTAACTAACTCCTGAACCTTTTCACAAGAACTTTGGTGTAAACATAAAACTCAAAGCTTGTTTTTGAGGGTTTTGTAAGCCTTAAAATATGAGCCCCTATAGGTGACAAATCTCACCTGGCCAAACTAGATTGTTGTAAACTTCAAATTATTTGGTCATTTCATAATGATCATTAGGGTTAAGTTGGATGTATAATTCGTCCGACAGTTAAGTCCTATCCCAATATGGGAAAATAAAATTGTGCATTGGATTCATATCTCGGCCATATTGCAACATAGATATGTCTCGTTAGATTGAATAATACATGACCATTGGCAACATTCCAAGATAATTAACATTAAACTAAAACTTCAAAAAACAATTAAAAGTCATAAGGGTACTTAATAAAGATTCCAATTAATCTTAGGGGTTACACACAACTTAGGAGTAGAGAATCTTCCGTTACCCATATTGGTCGAGCAATGCCCATGTGGTATGAAACAAGTTACAATATTACTCTTATTTTCTCTTGGAGCATATGTCTTTATCACAATATCATTACCGTCCAAGCGATTGTTCAAATACACTTAGGATCTAATTTAAGTCCACAACTTTACTTTCTATAAAAAATTAATAACAAGACTTCCACATAGCATACATAGACTAATAAAGTGAATAGTGGGTTATTTCATTTTTTGTCATAATGTTATCATTATATGACCTCATCTTGATTTTTTATCAAAGTGATTTTATTTTAACTTATGGATTTTGTAAAATTCTTTCTTTTAAAGCTTAACTAATCTTAATTCTACCCAGTACTAAGCCTTAGAGGCGATTGCCTATGTGAGAAGGCCAATTATCTATCTAACATTCCTTTAATCTTATATATGTATTTAACATATATATATATATACACACACATGTATGCTTTCCTAAAACAAAAATTTTAATCTTTAGTCATTAAATATCATTATTTGTTAAAGTCAAACTTAAGTGGAAAATTATACAAATTATTCATTTTAAACAATTTAGTAAGAACATCAGATTCTACATAATCCTAAAGATCTAAAATATCCATTATGCACATCTCTAGAAATCAATTTTGCAAATGGATTTACAATCATTTTATGCATAAAACATACTATATGTTGACTTCTTTATGTGTAACCATGTCTCTCACAAAGTTATATTTGGTATCTATGCATTTGGTCTGTGAATGATATTTGAGATCTTTAGTGAATGATCTCAAGGAAGTAGCTTGACTACTGCAATTCACTAATACCGAGTTTAAAGCATCTTAATTAAATCCTAAATGATTTAAGAATCTCTTAAGCCAAACAACTTCTTGAATTGTCACCAAAATTGCCATAAATTCAGTTTCCATTGTGGATAATACTATACGAGTTTGTTCTCTACTACCCTAAGAGAGAGCTCTATTATTGAGTAAGAAAACATATCTGGAGGTTAATTTTAGAAAACATATCTGGAGGTTAATTTTCTTTCATCTAAATCTCCTTCCTAATTGGTGTCCATATATGTAATTAGATGCAAATCACTTCCTTGATAGCATAATGAATAGTCCATTATGCCTTTTAGATACCTTAATGTCTTTTTAACTATTTTCCAAATGGTTAACCTAGATTTGATTGATACCTGCTTATGAGCCCAGCACAGAGCAGATGTTAGGCTTTGCGCATATCATAGCAAACATAAGGCTTCTTGCAGCAATGGAATGAGGAACTCTTGCCATTTGTTCCTTTTCTTGTGGTGTTTTACGCACAGTTTTTCTCTCATGCTTTTGTCTTTTACAATGGAAGTATCTATTGCCTTGTAGTCTTACATTTGAAATTGTTCAAAATTTTTCTTAGTATATGACTCTTAATGAAAGATCTAGTAAAATCTCTTGGAATAATCTCAAGTAATTTTTATTCCATGAATGCAAACTGCTTCACCCATGTTTTTTATTTCAAACTTTAAGGACAACCAATTTTACCATAGTGATATGCTTCCTATCATTTCCAACCAACAATATATCATCCATATAACGTGAAAAGATCACAAACTTATCATTGGTTCATTTGACATATGCATAGTGGTCTTTATCAATCATGACAAAATTATATGAAATGACTGCTTGATAAAATCTTATATACCACTACATAAAAGATTGTTTAAGACCATAAATTAATCTTAATAACTTGCACACTTTTCTCTCTTGACCTTTGTCAATAAAACCTACTTGTTATTCCATTTAGATTTCCTCTTCCAATTCTCTATTTTGAAAAGTAATTTTTACATCACTTGATGCAACTTTAAATATAAACCTATTACAATAGCCATAATTAAATATATAGAGGTAAAGTTTACAATAGGAGAGAAAGTTTCTTCATAATTAATTCCCTCTTGTTGAGTATACCCTTAGCTATATGGTGTGCCTTATATATTTCAATAGTCCCATTAGACTTATGTGTAATCTTGAGAACCCATTTGTTCCCAATTACTTTATATCCTTTTGGTAGATTAACTAATTCCCAAATAATGGTTGATTTCATTGACTCCATTTCTTCTTCCATTGCTTTCATCCATATTTCTTTGGCATTAAAAGAAAGAGCTTTTTTAACATTTCTTGGCTTTCTTCATCTTATGGTGTAATCATGAAAGCTTCTCCCTCTACGTCAAAACGACATCAAGGAACTTTTGCATGATTATTACACCTAACTTTAGATTCTTGTGAAAACAAATTTATCATTTTTGTTATGTTTCCACTGGATGAGATATTGCTAGTGCATTTTCAAGAATTGGCAACAATCAAATCATCAGGATCTTCCACCTCATCAAGAGATATATCCAAATTAATCTCGCCTCTACTTGGAAAATCATTTTCCAAAAAATGGAATCCCAAGATTCAAATTCAATTTGGTTGTTCACCAATGAATACATATATCTTTGAATGCTTAAAGTATCTTACAAATATAATATTTTTGCTTTTTGGACCTACCTTGTTATGCTGATGAGCAGGATTATTGATATACTAAATAATGTATCTCTTAAATCCTTACACTAAATAATGATTGTTATTATGTATAGTAGTAAGCAACGGTTGTATCTGCATACATCATTCTCAATTTATTAGCAATGATGCAAAACTTTAATCTAATATGACCAAACAAATTAAACAGATTTCACCAAAAAAGAAAAAAACTATGATGATGGTTGATTGTACTATGATGCAAATAAAATAAGAAACATGAAAGTAAAACCAAGGTTTAAGGAAATAGAATAACAAGTGACAATAATGATTAAAAGTATGTTTAAGGAATCATTGGCTACCTCTAAACATAACTATAAATTAATATCAAATTATCTCTAATTATCTCTTGAAACTACTAATAGTAGATGCAACAAACTCCACTACCTAATCTTTCCTTAGTTTGTTATTAAATAAAACAAGCTTTCTATTTAACCCCTAATCATTAAATAACCTAAATAGGCTCTTTAGATTTAATTTAATAAAAGCTTAAAGATAAGAAAGATAGGTTGATCTAAGCAACAAACACACAAGCTTCAATTGTTTAACCTAGGTTATGATCCACAGTGCAAGCAACAAAAACTTGACCATAATCATTGATCACAAACTGATACTAATGAATAAGAAAACAAGATTATTAACAATTGAAGATTCCTAATCTAATTGATAATTATCAAGATCTAATGGGAATTCATATTCTTGGTAAAGTTCAGCCTCATGCGGTAATAGCATTTACAAAACAATATAAGATAGGTAGTGGAAACATTAAACACAAAAAAGTCAGACTTCTTTGTAAATCATTAGGAGGGAATTGACATGTAGTAAACAGAAAATGGATTTAATAAAATTAAATCACACATATGATAATAAGTTATAACTCTCAAATCTTGTAATTTACAGTCAAATCCAATCCAAAGGATACCTGAAGAGGGGCGGTTATGGTGTCTAACAAGCAACACATTTTTCTCGCTGCTAATGGTAGTCCACACAAATGATAATGGGAGTCTTTTCAAGGATTAGTAGTTCTCCGGTGCTAGCTAGAAAACTTAATGAGTCTTAACCAAATGATGACTACAATCTGTTTCTTCAGTCACTCAATCCGAGAATAGCTCTAGGATAGTGTTTCATAGATTGGAAGAATAGTGTAAGATGAAAGAAGAATAGTGGCATCAATAGTGGCTTTGCTTCCTTTTGGGATGGTGTCGATTAAAGAGAACTAGAGAGAAATATTTTTTCCTTCTTTCTATTTACTTCACAAGTGTTTCACTTTGCCACCAAAAAGTTGGGCATCCTTTACCTTAATCCCTTTAGCTAAATCCAATCTCTCTTAAAGGGAGAGTTTTGATAATCACAAATTACTTGCATATGTGAAACTTTTTCACTTTGATTAATTCAATTTGATCATACCACTCATCTATGATGGCCAAGCCTAACATATAAAAGAATAGATTTTGGTCATTGCATAATGATAGCTTGGTGTACCACAAATCATTTAGCTAGGCTAGGTTTCTTTTGAGTTTATTTTACCAAATTAAACTCTTTAATTTTTCTTATAAATCATTTGACGTATCTAATTTAATTATCACATAATTAAATTTAGTTAAATAAGTAGAAACTCATTTTAGCTAATTATCTATTCCATTTATGAATTTATACATAAATAAAATTCATAATTAAATTAAAATTTTTAATTTAATAATAATCTTATTAATTATCTAAATAATTAATATTTTAACAAGATTATCTAAGGAATTTCGGCTATGTCATTATCTACCTTGTAATGTCTTAATTCAGACATTATCGATCTAGACATGGAATGTCTTAAAATAATTAATATTTTAACAAGATTACCCAAGGAATTTTGGCTATGACATTATCCACCCTATAATGTCTTAATTTAGACATTATCCATTTAGACATGGGATGTCTTAATTTAGACATTATCTAGATAAGAAAATCTTATGCACCATGTCTTAACAAAAGCTTAGATTTCACAAAATCTAAATTTTTTTCTTGAATTAAATTTTAATTAAACTTTTCAATTAAGTCATCTATTTAATCATCTTTCATTTAATTAAGTCAAACTTAATTAAATCCCAGTTTTAATCTAACAATATCATTTTACTGTGTGTGACCCATTAGGTTATCAACATGTTGGCAATGAATATAATTAATCTTATTAATTACATTTATAGATTAGGAGTGGGATCTGGTAACACATCATGACCACCCAAATGTTGAAGAGTTAATCTAACCTTATCAAAACCTTTCAGTAACTAGCCTATTAGTGTAATATAATCCTTTCACCATATATCCTGGAATGAGCATGATCATGATAAAGTGTTGCTCATGCCTTAATCCATGTTAGATCTTTCAACTCAAGGCTAATGATCATGAAGCTATGAAGAACATTTCCTCATAATTCACTATGCTCTAGCTAGAGACTTTAATCTAATTAACCATAGCTAAGATCATTCAAAATACATCTCTAATGTCACTTGGAGAGGTGAATCCTTTCTGGATCACTCATCCATCTACCATATGGTTCATGCCATACCTAATAACACCCTTATTTGGTGTCCATCCATTGTGTACCCATTCGTAATAGATCAAAGTATAACATTCCCCATACGAGATGACCTGGCATCATAAGTTTGAGGACTACTTACACGATTGGCACATGAGAACATATACCATAAACACTTGATGATGAATACCAAATGGAATCCTCATATGGGCCATGTTTAGCAAACTTGTTTCCATAAAATAAGCATCCATATGCTATCCCCAAGTATCTCATATACTTAAACTTCTATAATATCAAAGAATTACATACAGCCAATGCATGGAGGCTCAGCATATACTAATCTTTATGCATTGTCAATGCCCTATCTTGATAATACAATGACTAGAACGTCTTTTGATACACGGCTTTAATGCAAAAGATCTTATTATTTGTATTTTAAAGGCTTCATCCAATTGGGTTTGCATGATAGTTAATCATGCCACTAATGTAAAGGAAAACATTTGTCACTATAATATAGTAAAATGTATAAGTTAATTGACTGTGTATCCCATGTCCAACCAAGGGCATACACTAGTATCTCCCACTTACACTTGAAACAATCGTATTACTTGAGTAGGAGTATATGTCAAATTCATGGTTGATATTCTTTATTATCAAGTCACTAAATAGTTCAAATCACAATGAGACCTTGATAACAATCATATGGCTCAGTTGTCTTACAACTAATAGAATCAACTTAATTAGCTTGGTGGTTAATAATCCCAAACTAATCATTTTCGCAAGCCTCGACAATGTGATTTGTTTAATGGCTTTTAGATATAAATATATAATCTTTGTTGAAAATCTTTCCAATTATACATCCAAGTATCTATAACTTTATTTGTAACCTTTTCATGAATATTAACACTATTAGTAGTTCAAGAATGTTTTCTCTAGATCTTACATATGTAAAACTTCTTATAGGGAATTCCATTCTTAATTAAATTGAATTTAAGTTAAATAGGCTTTATTTATTAATTGGTATAATTTGATAAACCAAGATATAGAATAATTCTTGTAAGATTTATTTGAAAAAGAAACTAAAAAAACATGGCATCCATATGCCAGTAATGACAAATATATTTTTTAAACATTTATCCTAAATAAACTTCCTAATAATTGACCCAAAATGCCAAAATAAAAACATCCAATGTTCAAAATAATAAATCATAAAATTTCTAAAACTTTCTCAAAATGATTTGGCAAGCTTGATGTACATCAACTAGGTTGCCAACTGCTTGGTCAATCTCCATTTTTCTTTCTTCTTGTCTTTTTCATTGGTCCTTACAATGTGTCAAACATTTATAGTACCAAAAATAGGTATATCATACCAAAAGAAAGTAAATGCATTTAAGAATTTATACCTAAGGAGGAAACTACCTTTAACTTTTTACCCTTGACAGATTCAAGGTAGTCATTGTAGTTTCTTATCCAATGACCAGGCTTACCTTAATGGTGGCAAGTTCTTTTGTCATTCCCTTCCTTAGTCATAACCCCACCAATAAGCTTCAAACTCTTTGAGTTAGTAGGCACGTCCTATCTTGATTTCTTTTTTTTTTCTTAGAGGTAGAAGTAACCATATGGACAACCTTCCAGTTGGTGAAAGATTTCTCTGCCATGGTCAAAATGTTTAATAATCCCTGTAAACACCTTATTTTATCTAGGCTAATTTTTAGCAATCTAGAGCATAGACGTAAGAGGGGGCAATGATCACCGGGCGATGGAGGTCAAGAAGGCCTAGGTATCATACCAAAGGTAAATGCAAAGATGTGGCATCAAATGACGTAGTTCAAGGTGTCTAGGGATAAAAGATTTGAGAAAATTCATAATTTTACTTGAATGTATCGATACATGGTTCTTATGATCAATACAATGCTCCAATGATCCAAAAATTTGAAATGTCCCTATTTGTATCGATACAACATGTAGATGTATCGATACATAAGCCTCTATATTGATACACGACCTTATGTATCGATATTAGGCCATGCGAAAACCAAAACATGCATTCTGTAAAGAAGTGTATCGATACATATCAACATGTATCGATACAGTGGTTCATAGATCGATACAATGGTTCATAGTATCGATACAATGATCATTGTATCGATACATACAAGGTTTTTAGACCAAATGTATCGATACATTCTGCAATCTATCGATATAAACAAGCCATTTTCACGGTCCAAGCATTTTTGACTCATCCACCATTGATCCAAAACTCAATTTTAACTCATTTCTTTGCATTAGGAAAGATTAAAACACATATCAAATTACGATTTTAGACTTTTAAATTAATCAAAACATTTTTTTAAAGTCTAAATTAGATCAAAAGGGTCAATGTCATTTAATCACCCTACTCATCCCTAGTTGTTGGCCAATATCACCATCAGCCACCCTATTTGCTAGAAAATCATTTCAACATTTAAACCAGCCACCCTATGCCC
>JBBYHM010000026.1:17985976-17998746 GCA_038381775.1 Adansonia rubrostipa
CTGCATATCTTCTACAGTTAATACTTATCTACAGCTCATTCTCCTAAAGTCTAGGCAGTAATTATGGTCTTCTGACAGATATGGTAGTGAAAATGAAATGACAAAGTTATAGCTGTTCTTAATTGGAAGGACATGCAGAAGAGAAGGGAGAGAAATGGTAAGGATAGATGGACCTTCCTGTGCTTTGCTTTCATATTAGAGATAAAAGCCATTAGTAAGGTGATTTGATCAAGGGAGTGGAAGCAATTGCAACCCTGCATTGCTGAGATTGAGAAAACTTATTTTATAGTAGGCCACTAAATTATAAAATTGAGAGCAGGTTCAAGTAGGCATTTTGGTTGAAAAGTTTTAACAATCCTTCCTCTCTCTTGTGTCTGTATATTTGCTTCCTAGCTATTATATTCTTTTGAATGATCTTGCCCATTTTTTAGATATCAATGTTACTGCTAGACATGCTTATAAGATTTGCTTTATGCTCATTATTGGACCAGGTATCATTATTTTCTCCAATTTCTTACTTTCTAGGCTTTTTGGTTGGTGTAGGTCAAACCACGTGTTACCTTGTAGACCTTCAGGAATCACATTAGATATCAAGAAATCATCTCATAAGAAGTTATCAAAGTGGCTACAGGCCAAATCATCTATGGGACTGGTTTGTTTCCTACATTTTTTTTTCTTGAAATTAGTGACATCATATTCTATAAACTAGGTCTGCTTATGCTCATTTTATTTAATGGTTTGTGTCATTATTGCTACGTTTGGGTTTTACTCGGTTATTTGGATCATTGCTCTAAATCTGAAAGGCTAAAACGTGCGGAGTCTGTCATTTGAACTTTGAATGAGCTAGCCATTATCTTTTGATGTTGCAAGTATAATTAGCCTGATATGATTGAAAGATGACGTTTTTATCTTTTGATGTTGCAAGTATCATTAGCCTGATATGATTGAAAGATGACATTTTGGCTCTAAAGTGAGATATATGTCCTTTAGTGCCTCTGTGAGTTAAAATATGTTGTGTCTGGTTTTTACATGAAATATGAAGTAAAGGTACAATAGAAAAGAAAGTTAAATGGTGTATTTACTTTCTATAAGGTATCCACCAGGGTGAAACTGAGCTTCTTTTGGTAGATGCGTGATATGAGGTTGCATTGAGATTGTCTTGTGCAACTTCGGGCTCATTTAAGCAACTATGCTAAAACAAATAAGAAGTTATATGAGCTCTTCTCTTTTTATGGTTTGGTTCAACATATGAAGTCTGGCAATTGCATGTTCCTTTATATTAAGATAAATAATGGCTAAAACTCATGTCTTTATTCTGATCTTTACGATGGCTGCATCATTCCTTTTTCTTCTGATCTATTATTGCATCTGAGAGTAGGATAAAGGGTTTGAGGTTCTCTGAGTTTAGGCATTAAAAAAGTTAACAAGCTTGGAGCTTTTATGAGGTAAGAAACATTCTAAGGATATGGTTATGAACTTGTGGTTGCTTTGAAACAAAACTTTCTAAGAATAATCTGTTCTGTTTAAAAAATTTATTGTTGCCAGAGAAATTAACCACATTGTTCCTTTCCACACAGTCTTGAAAATTCTCAAACTCCCATAAAATGACAAAACCAGCACTAATGAGGCATGGAAATTTTAGTCTAGTTTCAAATTGGTGAAGTCTCTATTAATATTTAATCCGTCTAAGAGTGTTGTTATGGTGGCCTGAAATTGATACAGAAAAGAGCTTCCCCAAGTTTCTAGATGGTTAAAATCATGATCAAGCAGTCAAAAGCCTAAATCAACCATAGGCTTCTCCTTACAATGGGTTGCTTTGTATTTTTCTATTAATTATTTTATTTTGTATTTCATGATCATTGTGAATGCTTTAACAGATAACGATAAAAGAAGACAAGTACAAAAAAGAAGCCATGTTAATTTCTGTTGATCGAGGCCACCCAGAATACTTGCAATTCAAGCCAGAAAAGCGACTTGTAGAGAAAGTTGATCAGACTGGTGAATCTGCTGCCGTTGAAGGCCGTTCACAAAAGTTGCTTGAAGTGGTAGAGGTCTACAAGTCAAGTGTGCATGTTAATCCCATTTTTGCTTCTGTTGGAGCGGACACTGGGAAACTGTACTTGGCTTCTGAAGCTTCTGATATTGTCTTCAGGTATGTTGAGAAAGAAAATCTGGTGAAGCAAACAGACAAAGCCAACGTGGTATTAGATGCAACTTTGTGTGATGCATTATTTAAGGGAGCTATCAAGAAGGGATCAACATATCCAACTGAGATCCACAAGAAAGATTTAGGAGCGACATTTATAAACCGTATGCAGGCCCACCACATTGTGACTAGAGGAAGTGAATCAGTTGTACGGAAAGGTGCTTTGAAAACAGTTCAGATAGTGACTGAACGAAGGCAAGGCAATAAAAAGGTGACAAAAGTTTCAGGTTTGGAAACCTTCCTCATAGATGCTGAAGCATTGGCATCGGAGTTGCAGAAGAAGTTTGCTTGCAGTACAACAGTGGCAGAATTGCCAGGTTGGTTTTTCTCTTCATTTTTGATGATATTTGATTATATTGCTTGGTCGGTATAGAAAGAGTAGAGCTATTCATGGGCTTGGCTACTTACCCATGCACAAAGGCAATTATATACAAACATATAACTTAACATATTCCTCTATTTAGATAGGGCTTTCTTGATAAATACCTTTCTAGGACTTTCTTAAATAAATACCATTTTAGCATCTTCATTTGGGTTTGCCGTCTCCATCTTTCACCAAATCACGCATTGTCAACTTTTTGCCATGACTCCTCATGAGCAATTCTTTCTTTAAAAAGAACAAAATCATTTGGTAACCACTCATCATTTCACACATTATTGACTTTCTTCCATGGCTCATCTTAAAATTATCAAATTTGCTTGAATCCCATAAAAACCCACTCTAACATGAAGTTGACCCAATTTAACCATTAGAAGTCGACAACCTAGGCCCACGCAATGTGAACAGAAAAGAACTCGAACTTGAAATGACCTTAATTTAAAATGATCCAAACTTGAATCATCTGAAAAATAAACTCTAAATTATTCAAACTTAAATTAATTATAATTTTATTTTTTAAAAGTATTAATTTAATAAAATAATAAATAACATAAATATTAATTTATTTTAAATTTATAGTTTTAAATTATTTTTAAAAATTTTCTTTACTGTTACAATTTTATTGAATTTTCAATATTAATCTTAATTATGATTAAAAAAGAATTAAAAGCAATTGACTGTTGTTATTTAGACCTGAAAATTTTTGACATGAAGAAAATGGGACGTGCTTAATAGACACTAAAGCACTATAATAAACAGAATTAACATGAAGATCAAACACGATTAACACTACACGTTTAATATACGTAACGCATTTGTGTTTAGCAGAAAATATATAAATTATTGAAAATAATATTTTAATATTGTAATATTATTTACCAAACTCTTCTTTTGGTTCTGAAAGTGGAACAAAAATAAAATTTTCAGGAACAGAAAACAAGAAACGCTACAAACTGACCTTCAGGGAGGCAGAGCATGAAAAGAAAATAAAAAAAGGTGTGTAGGATTTGAGCTAGAAAAATGGAAAGAATGAAAGTTGTCATGAAACTTCCTTTAATATAAAATTTTGAGTCAAATACAGCAAAAGATGTGATATGACAATTCTTGTTTGCATGCTCTTATCTAACTTTGGTGAAGACAAAACCAAGTCTTTGGCTATTATAGAACTTGAAAACTACTATTAGTCTATTTCTTCGCGGGTAATTTGGCAACTGATTAAATTAGTTGACCTGGATCTGTCAGCCTGAACATTGCTGGCCATTGTGAGTCGGACTCAAGGATGGGGAGATTGAAAGGATGTTCCTGTAGTCTTTCTTTATCTATTCATGTTTCTCTTTGAATATTCTCATTGTTACATGCATTCACTTGCATCTTAAACAAGTACATGAATGCAAGAAATTTGCGCTGTTTATGTACTGAAATGTACTTGGATTTCTAGGTAAGAAAGGGCATGAGGTTCTTATCCAAGGTGGTGTGATTGACGATGTTGCAAGACATCTGATTGAACAATATGGAATCCCAAAGAGATACATTGAAGTTCTTGATAAAACCAGGAAATAAGAAGCGATAAACGGTTAGTTTCTCTTCTATGAAGTATTATATCATTCTTAACTTGTTAGGACAAAGTTGCTGAGGTTAGGTGCATGTTTTGTTCATCTATTTTGTTAGTATCTGTCTGTATAGGTATTGTTGTTGTGTTGTTCTTGTTGTTTCTTTTGTCCGTCTCCATTTTTTTTTTCTTTTTAGACTGCTTCTAATGATAATGATTATTAGGGGCTTATTTATTAAAAATAAAAACTAAACATTTGACAAGTAAGTAATGGTTATTGATTTCGAATTTGGGTTTTTGTTTTTGTTTTTTTTTTTTTTTTGCCAGGGAGCTTTGATTAACATAATTAAAATTACTCGGTGCAAATAATAAGAGTAATAGTAATAAAGAAGTGAGGTTTTGCAGCAAGTCAGCAGCCGCATTGCTCGTCCCATGACACTGTTGCCACAAAGTGTCTCCCTCTAGATTTGGACCTAACTCTTTCAGCAGGAGAGATCACGCACCAACCATTGAGCCAAAATCCTTCATTCAAACTTTAAGAATTTTGATAGTTTCAACTTTCATTTTGCTAAAGAAAATTTTTTGATTTTAGAATTTTGAAATTTTCTCAAACTCAAACCCATTGGTAGGTCTTACCATGCACTATTTGAACTATAATTGTGCCCAGACACAGGACTAGAAACTTCTGTGGGAGTTAAGGATAGTTTAACATGAAGTAGAAGAGTTGGGTGTGTATGGTTTAATGGCTGAAAGTTAGCATTAGCACTATAGGTTGATTGGATAGAAGGAAGGTTGGATTCTTAATTCTCCTTAACTGACATAAACTACAAGTAAAAAACCTCAGGAAAAAATTATATGTGGCATAGCCTTGCGTGACTTAATTGACATACCTAACTTTCCTGGAAACAAGTCCTTTCCAAATTTACAGAAGGCCATCACTTGAAACCGAAATCAATTTCTAATCCCAAAGAAAAACATAAGAAAGAGAAAAAAAATATATATATACCCAAAGCATACTCTGCCATCAACTAATCTTATTCTTGGAAAAATCAATGTTTTTATGTATTCTTCTAATTTCTTCTGTATTAAATTACTATAGTCTGAAGTAGATATTACTTTTTATTGTTTCTTTTATTTATTGTTTTCTTTGACATTTCTTTGAGATGAAAATATAAAAAAAAAAAAAATCCAGAATATATATATTTCAGGGTTGAGAAATTCACTTTGAATGTTTTCTATTTACTTTCTAACTGTCAAGAATGAATACCTTATTTCTTATTACTGAATTTATATTATTTCTTATTATTTAATTTATATTATAATATTAATTCTATTGTATAATAGTATAATATAATGATCAGAAAGAGAGAAGTTCCTATCTGTCTAATACAATACTAAATTAAACTTGTAGCATCATGATGATTTTGTTCTCTTTTGTCTCTCATTTGCCACGTCTTGATGTAAGATCTATTAGTATTTTTATGCATCTAAATTTTTAATAGAACACAACTCCCAAGATCTATCAATATTTTTATGTATTCTTCTAAATTAATGTGGCAGAAATTGATCTGAATTTTTGAAGCCTGCATCTTGTAACTCCAAAAGCTAACAAGTCCTGCCCAACCCAGTGCAAGCATTTGCCACGTCTTGATGTAAGGCAAGTTTAGGGAGGAATAAAAAAGGTGTTCACGTCTCACAACATACTTGGAGTTTGTGAGAGTTTTCAAAATAAAATCTGCAAAAATCAGAGAGTAGTATTGTATATAATATAAACCTTCTCATATGGTTCTGACGGGAAAAGTTATAAGCAAAAGGTGTAAGGAAAATGAATGATCATGGAAGTTGAGTATTCCATTCAAACGTGTGACTGACTGCTTTGAGCTCTAAGTTCTCTGAATTTGATGTATTGAAAGTGTACTGTACTCAATTGGTGGTATTATCTTCCTATCAATCATGTTTAGAAGGTTTTTGTCTATGATTGTGTATTTTACTTGTGTTCTAAGCACCACAGTGATAACATAATGTCAAATACAAATTCAAATTGTTTACTATTGAGTATGGACTTAATACCATGACTTAAGAGTTGGTCCCTCCAGCAAAATATCCAGAGCTATTTTTGAATGCTTGGCTCATACTATCTTTGCCTGCTAAAATTAATGCTCGTTGGAGAGTCTGATCGAAGATCAATTTAAGCGTTCATTGTAATATAAATGCATGTTGATAGTGATATTTTTCCTCTATATTCATATCCATACATTGCATGTTTATAGGGAAGGAAAAACATGAATTGATTGGAAACTTTATTGTCCTTCCAGGTTTGCGAGTTAATATATCGATGGGTAAAGGTAGGTATGTTATTAGCACTGCTTTGGTGTCAATCTATTGGAGGATCATTGATGCAACTGCAAATGGACTTTGATGTGTTTCATCATATTTTGTGATTCAACAGTAATGGAAGGCTTGAAATGTCAAATAACTTTATCTTTTTGTTTTATCACAAAGCTAACATAGGCTGAGCTTAAAGACACAGCCTCTAGGCCTCTGGTATGATGTCAGTGGTTTGAAATAACCTTTGCTTAGCTACTTTTCATCGCACTTGGTTTTTGCTCTACAGCATCAATATGAACGTCAATGGTATTCCAATATTAGGTTTAGTTTGTCTTTTGTTGGATCTTTTTGTTTTGTTTATTTATTAAATATTCTTCTTGTTCTTGTAACTTGAACGGATTTTTGTGCATATATGAGGGAAGGATTGATTTTTGTCCGAAATCAATTCATTTATATCACATTTTCTATGCCAAGTTTTTGTTTTTTGAATGTTCTTTACCATGTTTTCTGAGGTGAACCTCTTTGTTTTTTTTTTTTTTCGTGGGGTTAAGCTAAATATTTTGAGTTCTTTTATTTTTTTTTTAAATGGAAAGTTTCAATCTCTTTTTATTAAAGAAGTCTATATTGTATCAGTGGACGTTTTATTTTTTGTTTTGATATTGATATGTACAATATCAATATGTTTTTATAAAAGTATATGTGCAATATATTTCATGAACTAATATTTGATATATTGGTTGTAAAAACTTTTTAACTTCGTAAATGAGTTAAGAATATGTGATGTGTTTTTTTTTTTTAATTTTTTATTATATTTAAGAATATGTGCTTTTTTGTTAACAATGCTTGCGGAGTTTAAAAATTTCATTAGTAGCGGTTAGGGTAATTTTTTTATAGTTCATTTCACTTCATTTTTACATGTAAATGGAGATTTTAAATGTGGTAGATCTTTGATATTTAAAATTTCCAAACTTTAAATAAATTAATGAATATAAAAGTGTTATCAAATATGTCAGTAAATGACTTAAATGTATCGATTTACCTTAAAATTGATATATATAGTTATGAGTTGGTATGATGTACCGGTAATTGTTGCACTTTTTTTACTTTTTGGTTGTTAATTAAAATTTTAATTTTTTTTCCTGAAAAATATTATTCACCATTTTTAATGTACAAATGTTAAAAAATTCATTGTTAATTAAAATTATATATTTTTTCTTAAAAAATTTTGCTCACTATTTTTAATGTACAGATGTCAACAATTCAATTTCCTTCCTTTTTTTTTTTTTTTGAAAAAAAAAGGTTGGATTGACACATTTTACTAAACTAGTTAGATCCATTGAGTAGAGATTAAGCCGGTAAGATTGATTGAACTGATGATGCAATCATGATATCATTTTTAAAAAATTTTGTTTTAATGAAAAAAGAAATAAAAAAGTCATTGTTTTATAAAATTTTTTCAAAAGGGGATTCTCTAAGTTTGTTCTTTCTTCATAAATGTTAGTAAAAATGATTTTGTCTTTCAAAAACGGTTGGGTTCTCTAAAAATTATTATTATATTAAATAGTCACAAAATTGTGTGTGCATATTATTTTAGTCATGTATGACAATTCAAAGATGAATCGACAACGAAATCCTAAATCTTCTTAGAAATTTCACGTGAAAATATTCTTTTAAATTTTTTTTGAAGTATTGGAAATTTAGAGAAATTGTGCAAATCAAAGGCTTTTCATTTACTTTTAATAATAAATATTGAAAAATAAAAAAAAATGATGATTCTTTAGAAAAAAAATTCATATGTAAAAGTTAATTTGTATGACAATGTCAAAGCATTATGGTGAATTCAGTGATTTTATAAAATAATATTTTCTTAATAAAATGCGAAAAAAATGTAAAGGATTGTTATTTTTAATGGAGGAACATTTTATCAAATTTTACCAAAGCGTGGATAATTTAAAAATATAATTCAAATCGAATATTTTCAACAATTTCAAAATAAAAAGGTTTTGTGCTTAAAAATTAAAAAAAAAATGAGAAGAAAAAATTTATGGTGATGAAATAAATTAAGAGAATTAAATTTAAATTGAAATAAAGGACATTTTAAAAAGACTATGAGGGATGCCACCTAATTAATTGATACTTTTTGAATAAGAGTTGTCAGGTGCTAATACATTCCCCTTGCGTAATCATACTTTGTGAAATTTAAAATCGTTTTTTGTTGTGTTAACAATTATATTATTTAATAAATCTTAATTAAATGTAAACTGGATTAAAAATGATTACCTTTATTTGGTGGTTAAACACATACGAACAAAAGAAATGTGACGTTGAGTCTTATGCTTTCCATCTTTGAGGTGATAGGATTTTCAAACTGTACACGTGCGACAAGAATCTAGAAATTAACTTAAGTTGGTGATATTTTGAAGTGCTTTTTATTTATTTTTTATTAGTTTTAAGATTTGAAAAATAGGGATTCAAATTTTATTCTTTGAGTGGGAAAATATGCACCAATAATTGAATTAAATGTTTAGGTACTTAAAAACTTCTATTATGCTGTCTAAGTAGTTATTTGGGTTAACATTCATGCAACAATTCTATCAATTTTGGAGATTGTTGTAGAAGAATTTTCTACAAATGGAATTGGGCCTCACTTATTTAAAAACATACACAACATCTAGTAACACAAATTATCTGTCTTACCGCCTTTTATCTTTATTTCCCAAAGCTCTTCGTGAGCTTTTTCCATAGATAGTATAGTAAGCTCCGTAAGCTACTGATCAATCAACAATGAACATCCAACACATTGACATTATTTTGTGTGAAGATCTAATTTTGATCCTCATTTACTTGTGTATTCTTTTCAAGTAGTTTTGTTTTTTTTCTTTTTTTTTTCTTGTCTACCTACTAGATCTCTTTAAATGTTTGTCTCTATTTTGTGGTTTTTTTTTTTTTTTGATCACTTTTTTTAGTTGTTTTTAAGCTCATATTGTAGCTTTAAAAGGGACCTTTAGCTAGGTAATCCTTTAAAGGTCTCACATCATCTTAACCAATTTAAGGTATCCTTCGATTAGGTTACCACTGGCGTTCTTGTTAAAAGTGGAGGTCACCAAGGTCACACTTTTACATTTTTCTTATCCAAGAGTAGCTTATATGCCTAGTGTTAGAGATAACAAATCTATAGAAATATCGCAAAGAAAAAAAAATCAAATAATAAAATATATCCTTCTTAAAAAAATTTATTTATTTAGGTGAAAAGATCCAAATTTGAAAATTTTCGTTAGGAACCCATAATACGTATTTATGTGAGGTGCTTATATATATATATATATATATATATTTATATTTATATATTCTCTTTGGAAGAAAGCAAAGGTAGAATTTATTAACAAATTTCATTCTCTGATAATATGGAATTTTGCATCATGACATGTTGCATACCATTGACTATCCTTTTTTACTTGCAACATAAAGCAAAAGAATAATAAACTTCATGCTGTAATCAAAACTCAAATCAATTCCCCAAACAAAATTCGTCGACTTTACACTAGTTTTATATGAAGAAAAAATAAACAAAATGGAAAATAGTGACGAAAGGAAAAAAAAAAGGAGAGGAAGGAAAATGACTTTTTCTTCACTGTGTTTAGTAAGAAAGATGAAAAATAGAGATAATGATCTTAAGGGCAAAGTCATAGATCATATTTTGAATTTAGGTAGAACGAGTATTTCCTCTCTTATTTGGAAGGATTCAATTTGGAGAGAAAAAGAAATGTGCAAATCCACTCATTTTTCTTCCATCTTTATATTTTCTTCCAACCAAACAAAAGAAATGATGGAGAGAAAGTAGTTTTTCCTTTTGTTCATCATTTTTTCGTCCGACAAAATGCAGTGTTATTGTTATATATATATATATATATAAATACAAAATCTAGCAAGACTTGAGATAAAGTCTAATCATTTTCATCCTTGTATTTGACATAACCACCTCCAAGATCATTTGTAAAAGGATTGCCAAGAGGAAGTTGAGTGCCTGAAAACATTTTCATTTATATCTTTCAATGCATCAAACTTTCTCTGTGAAGTGAAGTTAATCTATTATTTCTAGTTTTGTAGCCTCGTGTTGTTTTACATAACAATCTATGCTTGTAGCTTTGTGCCTTCTCTATGCTCACTTGCGAACAAATTTTAATTATTTGCAGAAATAAGTTGAAAAAGTATTGAATAAGAGGCCAGAAATTATGGATTTTGTGCATGGTTATGAATTATGTCACCTATAATTCTATATGTTATTGAGGAAGCTCTAATCATTTTGGAGTCACTTAGTCCTCAACCAAATGTAACTTTCCTTACAACATTCCTCATTCTAAGGAGAGGTGTGATCTCTATTACTGTTGTAATATATTGGGATATGAACCTTAACATATCGTTGTAGGGCCCTAGTCGATTAAACAATTTGCTCGTCTAAACCTTTTATATCGAAATACGAGAGTAATTGGGTTAAGGAGTCTCTACCGATCTTTTTTAACTAGGTTTGATTGTTCGCTTGTTAGAATTATTCACTAAAAAGTTATGAAAATATAAAGGAATGATTTTACAATTTGTGTACCAAAGATCTATAAAGATGGGCTTGGGAGTTGGTTACACCACAATTAAGGAGTCGGTCCTTCTTGTGATGCCCAATACTTGGTACCAACTGATCACATGCATCCGAATTTGTGTTTCTCAATTTCAATCATATGTATTCAATTTTTATTTAATTTAACTTGGAAGCTTTATTGTGAGCCACTAGGGATCTTCAATAGGACACTGTTAGACCTATTGACACACTAAACATGACTTCCAGAATTATTTCCAAGGCATTCGAATGCCTTAGAATAGTGAACACCTAACTCAAAGAGAATCAGAATAGTGGATAGATTTGACCTTTTAGGCTCTCCGAATTTACTTCAAATTATTCCTATTACCTAAAATCACCTAACCAAACTTTAATGAACGCTGACTCAATATACTTTAACCTAAAAGTATTTAAAAAGTTCTAGAAAATCATTTTGATTGTCACATGAATTTTTTAATTGGACACAACTGCATCGCACAACATGTTCGACCAGCTTGCTTTTTAAATTATATTCTCAATTCTTCCAAAATAGCCACCAGACGAGCCCTACATGCTTGGAAAACTTATTCATTATATTTTTATCTAAAAATATGAGAAACATACTAAAATAGCTTAGGTTCTGATATTTTTCTTTATTTGTTCGATCATGAGATTAAACATTTCAAAAGCCTCTTACATAGCCTAATCAATAAGGATTACAGGAAAAATACAAATAGAATTTCCTAAGGTCTATAACCTAATAAATATTTATTTTTTTCGAGACTACCATGCTGGATTGCAACAGTTGCTGTGACACATCTTGTGATCACAAAGTCTTGCAAATTTTTAAGATGTTTTTGGACATTCGAACATCCAGCAATGAGGCCAAACAAACTCTATGAATATTCTATATGAGGTTATAACAAAGATTTTTTAAGTACCAAGACCTAGAACTATGTTTTTTGATTTTGGCAACATGCTTCGGAGTCACACAAATGTCTTTGCTTTTATTGTTTTTATTCATTATTATTTGTTATTAATAAGTGAGTGGCACACTAGTGCTTCTCACTTATGTGCTGAAATCAGCAAACATAGTGACTCTAAATGACACATTTTGACTCACCTAAATATCACCTAATGACCCACATTAAGGCTTACCAAGTTTAGACTCGATGAAACAAGTTCTAGCACTTAGAAAACACTTGTGCTTGCTCCAAATCAGCTTAAACCAAGCTATTTTATTTAATGTCCCCAAGTTGTTCATAGAATAACTTGTTAAACACAACTAGACCTTGACTAACCCATTGATTAAGTGAACCAAGATTTGCCCTTTAGTGGTTTTTTTTTTTTTAATGAAAATAAGGTTTCTACACATTCTAAACACCCTAATATGCATTTTATCAAATATGTATAATAGTAACCTATAGTTCTAACAACTAATCATCCACAAACCTATTCTAAACACTATTCAACATGATCGAATTCATCCTAATCTACTCATGCTCATCTAATCATTAATTTCTTATCAAAATCTCATCAATTAACAATTAAACATAAGAAAACAAGCTTGGATTTAATCCAATTAACATGCTTTCAATAATTTAAGCTCTAAAATTAAACAAATAAGCTTTTAACACCAAATGAAGCATTAATTTCAGCTTACCCAAGTTCAACTCAACTTAATTCAAATAAGATTTCACCAATTAAGCATCAATTATGT
>JBBYHM010000026.1:18000847-18024702 GCA_038381775.1 Adansonia rubrostipa
CTAAAATTTATAACTAAGCAAAATTTGAAATAACTAACTAAGATTATTATTATTATTATTATTATTATTATTATTATGGCATTAGGCCTTAGTTTAGTTAGCCTAATAGTTAGTAGATTTTTTTTGCACACCTAAGTATAAAAACATTTTTTTCTTTAGGGTTAATGCCATAAATGGTCCCTGAATTGTGTCAAACTTTTCAGTATGGTGGCTTTACTTTAAAATGTCAATTTGAGTGCCTAAAGTATTCATCCATCTATTAATGTAGAATTTTTGTGAACTTTGTTAGCCATTCAAATTTTATTCCTTTTGGCTAATTAAAACCTAACATGTGGCACCTTAATTTGTTAAATTTTAATGAAAAAAAGAATTCTAAAAGTAATTTATTTTTATAAATTGTTAAAATTTTAAGTTGAAAAAGAAAGAAAGCAAAAAATGTTAAGTTTATCAGAACCTTACTCGACATCATCAGCTTTATCATCATTAGCAAATGAGTTTACTTTTCTTTCTCTCCTATCCTAAACTCTACTTCTATTATTTCAACCATTGCTGCCACCATCTTGCCTAGCTCAAGCATAACCACAGCCTGGCTAAATGGTCAAGTTTAGGCTTAATCTCCCACCACTGCCATCGTTTCAACGAGGACATTGGGTCCCATTATCGATTTTACTAAACCTTGCCCTCTCAATGGTCAAATTTTACAAGTTAGGTGTGTTAGAAGTTGAATAACTATGAAGGTTGGGCAAGATTGTTAGTATATTCTTGGAGCCAATCGGCTTGCATGTTGCATATATAAGTTAATATTGCAAACCAAACACTTTAATTAGTGATTCAAGGTTTTTTCTTTTCGTGTTGTGGCGTAATTGACAATCATACAAACACTAATTAAATGAAACCCATGAAACACAATGGCCTTGAAAAGTTAGTAATAAGTTACAAAAATAAGATCCTTATGTATTGAAGCCGTATTTCTAAAACATTCTTGGTCATCATATTGTCAAGTTAAGGTATTGACAATGGACAAAGACTAGCATATGCTAAGCTTCCATGCATTTAATGCATGCAATTTTTTGGTCTCATAGAAGTTGAAGTATAGAGATACTTGTGGAAACAAGTTTACTAAAAATGGCTTGTATGAGAACTATGTTCAGTATAAGTCACTCAAGCGTTCATGGAATATGTTCTCATGTGCCAATTGTGTATACTAGTCTTTAGACTTATGATATTAGGTCATCTTGTATAGGGTGTGTCATGCTTTGCTTTCGTTAAAAACGGGTCCACAATAGATGGATGCTTATGGTAGGGTGGTTTTGGGTATGGCATGAACAATACAAAGGTGGATAAGTGATCCAGATAGGATTCACCACTCCAAGTGACATCAGAGACATATCTCATTTGTTCTTGGCTTTGGTTAACTTGATAAAATTATTGGCCAATGCACGATGACTTTAGGAAAAATTGTCTCTCTAAATTCTTGAGGTTGCAAGAACTATTATTGATACATGAGTAGACATTATACTATACTCATGATCTTTTCAAGATATCTGGCAAGAACATTGAAGTACATTGAGAGATTGGTTAATGAAAGGTTTCTTTAAGGTCATATTGACTCTGCAACATTTGGGTGGTCATTATAGGTTGCTAGATCAGCAACATGTTAGGAGCATAATAGGCCACACACAATAATATGATCTGTTGGACAAAATCAGGATTTAATTAAGTATGAATTAATTAAATAAAAGGTAAAATGAGGGTAGAATGAGGAAGACTTAATTGAATAAGTTTAATTAAGAATAATTAAAAACACAATTAGATTTATGAGATCTAATTAGAAATATCTTAAAATGGCAATAAAGATAGGAATGTCTTATCAAGAGAATGTTTTTTTATATATATGGTCTTCGGTAAATAAAGTCAAATAATTGTATTTGAAAAATTAAATAAATTATTTGATAATTATTTACTTAATTATTTAATATTATTTATATGAAGTAAAAATTGTTTTACTTGGGTTAGAAAATATAATTATGAATTAAATTATTTAAAGGCTAAAAGCCTTAATTATCAAGTCAAAATAATTTAGTTATGAAATAGCTATCTTTGGTGTGTTGTTGGGCTGAATAATTAATAAGTTACTATTAAGGCCCAATTGTGGACAAGTTAATTAAAATAGTTTTAATTAGGTTCCAAGAAACATTACAAAGTGGCATCACTTTCTGGGTATGTTAGTAATGGGCTTGGTTGATCCATTAGTTAAGTCTAACCTTATTTTAAGTGTATTAATTTACATTATTAGGTTTAATTGGCTAATTTAAGCTTTCTAAAAAACCCTAGCTGCCATCTCTAAGCTTCCCTAAGAAAGGTAACATAACACTTCAACTTTCCTAAGCAAGTTGGTGCAAGCTTGAGTTTTTGAGTGACCTGTAATCATTTTTTTATCACAATGAAAGTAAAAAATAAATTTTCTTTCTTAAAGGAATAGGTTGGGATAAAAAACCAAGATTCTTAGACTGATTTGTTGGGATCTACGTAAAATAGCTACTTTCTTATGGAACTATTTTCTTATTTCTCTTGGCATAATAAGTATGAGAATTGTTCCCGAATCACTTAAGATCTAAACTTGGTGGGTATATATCCTTTGGTTGTGGCTTAAAAAGGCTTCTGGCTAGTATTAAAGAACCATTGGACCTCAAGAAGGCTCTAATAAGTGTTTGTGTTGATCACTATTAGAGGCAAGACAATTGTGTAGCTTGTAACCTTTAGAATAGATTGAAGTAATCAAGCCATGGTGTGTTCTTGCAGGGATTGATACACTTAGAGTTATGAGTCTTTGAGTAAGTATGATTTCTATCAGATCTATGTTTGAAACTATTATCTGATCACATGTACATCTCTTAAAATCTTGAGGAAATTTGGGTACTTCTCTGTTTACTTTCCACTGCGAATGTTTAATTCTGATTAAATATTTATACTTATATCGATATGCATGAGCCTAAGATTTCCTAACAATAGTATTGAAGCCTAAGATTTGTGGATTACATATGGTTTAGCATATTAGTTTTTTGTGATAATTAATTTGATTGACTAGTGTGTTGATTTGGTATTTTTTGGTTTTTGTAAAATTCTTGAAAACCTTTCTTTTTTTTTTTTTTAATTTTCTAAATCTAGACAGCATGTATTTCTAGGCTTTGATCAAGTTTAAATTTTTTAAAATAATTGATTAAATTGTTTTAATTAATTTAGATTACGTAACATGTCTAAAGCTTTTTAGATTTTCTGATTTGTTTCTTTAGTTAAAAATTAAGGAAATTGTTTCTTTTCAATTTTTAATTTTCCATTACGTTAATCCATGTTTATTATCAATATTAATTAGTTTAAAATATGATTTTCTAATTAAATTGATAAAAGAGCCATCTTTCAACATTTTGGTGTTAACTATTGCTAGGATGGCTCTGTTTTAGTGCTTGATGGTGCTAAAATTTTCAAAAGCATTTTGTGCGATTTTTTTCCTGGTTTTCCACCTTGAAAGTGTCATGATTTTTTCATATTACCTCCTGGAAAATTAGGCTAAAATCAGAGTTTAAAATGTTTCAATTTCGAGCCATATTGAGTGCATTAGGTCTACTTAATGCGTGTGGCATCCATGGCAACAAGATGTTGCTACAAATTTGCTTATTTTCAGATGTTTGATCAAGTTTTCTGGACTTTGATCAAGTTTAAAAGTTTTTAAATGATTGATTAAAATTGTTTTAAATAATTTGGATTACCGAACATATCTAAAGCATTCCAGGTGTTTTAATGTTATTTTGATCCATTTTTTGAGTTAAAACTTAAGCAAATTGTTTCTTTTTAATTTTTAATTTTAGATTATGTAAATTCATGTTAGTATCAATATTAATTAGTTTAAAATATATTTTTCTAATTAAATTGCTATAAAAGTCATTAGTCAACATTTTGGTGTTGACTACTGTAAGGATGGCCCCGTTTTGATGTTTTGATGGTGCTGAGATTTTGAGCAGCTGTTACTGCAATTTTTTCATGTTTTCCGTGTTGAAAGTGTCATGAATTATTCATAATACATCCTAGAAAAATTAGGTTAAAATTAGAGTCGAAAACATTTTAATTTCGGGCCATATCAAATGCATTAGGTGTATTTGATATGTGAGGCATCCATGGCAGTAGATGTTGTTGCAAATTTTTTGTATTTTTAGAGTTTTAATAGGAGGAAGATGATAGAATTTCAGTTGGACTAGGATAGCTTTAATAGGAAGCATGATGGGAACTAAATCTTACTGAGACTAGGAAAATGCACCACTTTCTCCTACTTGGAGTAGGATTCAGGCACTTGGATTTTTTTTTTTGAAATTTTGTCTGATATGAACAGATCAAGATAATCAAAAAATTAAAAATTAAAAATATTTGCTAAATGTTAGCAACAGGTTGGTGTAATCAACTCTCTAAGGCGTTGAGTTCCATTAGGATTTCTAGTTATCATCAGAAATCTAATTATCCAATTGTAATAATTTCTTAAATATGCTTAAGACATGGATTGGATAATGAAGTAACATGGAATTAAAATTGAATTAAATGGTTTAATTAAAAAATATATTTAATGTAAATGATTAATCCTAATTCGATTAGGATTTGTTCTAATATGATTAGAATAAATGTTAATTATGTAAAAAAATTATTTTTTCAATTAAATTAAATATGAATCAATTACTAACACTTTGAAAAAAAAATTGAAAAACAAGTTTCCTAAATGGTTTAGGAAATATTACATGTTCAATAGTTTGTCTAAATTAAGACAAAGTTATCTAAAAGCTAGATAATGTCCTAATTAAAACAAACAACCTAGAAGTTAGGTAATATCTAATTTACTGTATTAACATATTGTTTTTGAAAAACAAGTTTCCTAAAATGATTTTTGGAAAACAAATTTGCTAACATGGATGATTTGTCCAAATTAAAAGAAAGTTATCTAAAAGTTCCATAATGTCCTAATTAAGACAAAAGACTTAGGTAATGTTTAATTTAAAACAATCTTCCTAAAAGTTAAGAATTTAATTGAAAATGTTTTAGTTAAAGAATCGAAATTACTAAATAATTTGATAAATTATTTCAAATTGTTTGATGAGATTTATGCAAATGACGCAATAGATCATCAAGTGACATTGGCATGCTTATATTAATTCATGCTTATAATATGATTATGTTAGCATGAGGATGATTATAGACTGGACCTTAGTATGAGTAGGTTATGGATGGTTGAAATTTTCTTTTTGTATTTATTTATAAATAGGCCTACAAACCCTGCCTTTTCTTTAAATTTTAGGTTGTAAATTCTCTTCTCACATAACTCCCTTCAAGTGTAGCTTGAGGTTTTTTACAAAGATATGTAACCGTTACATAGGGCTTGTAGATTTTGATTTAGGTTAAGATTAGAATTTATGTAAATCCAAGATGTAAAAAGATGGTGCCAAGAAAAAAGAATCAAGAAGATCATCATCATGACTTGCGAAGACCTTGTATGATATCCCTAGGAATTTGACTAACTAGTTTCCTAATGGCTCAAGGAAACTGATAGATAAAGTCCATAATCATCCTAGTAGATTGCATGAATTATATTTACTTTTGAATTTATATATATGTATGATTGAATAAATGCTAAACATGCTAATCAAACAAGGTAATAAGAGCTAAGTGAAATGATAAAAAATCCTTCATAAAATATTGAGTCCATGCCTAAGCGTGATTAGTTGCCTTCAATAAGTTATAATATACTCAAGTTTTGGCCATCGATGATTTTTTAAGTCACTCAAGGTCCATTTTGCTTGAACTACTTGAGTTATGAATAATAGGTTTTACTTAACTATTATTGTATGGTTTAAATGTGGCACTTAACCATATGACTTTAGAGGTGATGGTTAAGTGAAGTGCATATGGTGCATTTAGGTAAAGTGTTACCACCTAACTGATCTAGGAGTTGCCTAGAGATGTGATTGGTAAAGTAAGTTACCTACTCAATTAGTTTTTACAAGATTTGTTGAGTCACTCAAGGTTGTGTAAAGGTGAAAGAGGTGCCTAGCTCATTAAAAAGATTCAAACGTTGAACTTCTCAGATTATGGTTAAGAGCTGCACTTTTAATAAAATAACGAAGACAATCATTAAAGTTGCAATGATTAAATTTTCAAATTATTAACTACAAAACATTTTCATTCATAATTGATATAAACCCAACATGAGTAATAGACATCGCTAAGTAGCATACATGATGCTAATAAAGCTAAATGGGCTATACTCCATTAATTAGGCCCATATTGAATGCCACATCCAAGAATAGCCCACTAGATTAGGGGAAATCTATCAAGTTCACATTGATGACCTTGATCGAGCCATATGTGATGATAGCTAGTATGATACCTGAACTTTGAAAGGAACAACTAGCTACTTAAGCTCATGAAATCATTTACAGCCTTAAAGAATTATTCTATAAGGACAATCATAATGAGTGGTTCAACATTCCCAAGAAATTGTTCTAAGCAAGGTGTCAAAAAGTAACCTGATCAACCTTATATGATTAGATATATTTCAAGACTTGAGCACTTTATGTGGATCATGATTTTATTAGTGTAAGCCCTATAAACCAATTGTTATGGCTTGTAAGGCATTAGCATTTAGTTATTTTATGTAATCAAACATTATTATTTTAATTAATGTTATAGAGGTATTTCTTTATCCATAAGATATCATTGAGTAATCATTATAAATATCATATGAAGATAAAGCCCATGAAACACATTGGCCCTTAAAGGAATTATAAAAAGTTATGATTATGAGATCCCTATGCATCAAAGCTGTGCTTCTAAAAATGTTTCTAGTTATCATATTTTCGAGACAGGGCATTGATGATGCACAAAGATTGGCATATGTAAGCTTTCATGTATTTGATGCATGCAATTAATTTCATAAGTTGAAGTATAGAGATACTTGGGGGAAATCATATGGATGCTTGTTATGGTAGCAAGTTCACTAAAGATGGGCACTATGAGAGTTCTATTTGGTATTTTACTTAAGTGTTATGGAAACACTTTCATGTGTCAATAGTGTAAGTGATCTTTAGACTTATGACATAAGGTCATCTCGTATGAGGAGTGTCATGCTTTAATTCTATCACAAACTAGTCCATAATACATGGATGCTTATGGTAGGTTGGTTTTGGGTATGTCATGAATTATATGGTAGGTGAATGAGTGGTCCATAGAGGATTTATCACCGTAAGTGATATGAGGGGACATATCTCACATGTACCTGGCTCATGTTAACCCAAATTCCTTGGCCAAGGCAATATTGATTACGGAGTTAACATTAGGGGTTGCATACTAATATGGAATGAGCTAAGAGTAGACACTAAACCATGCTCTTGCTAACTTTGAGATATCTAATGAAAGGATATTTATTACATTGACATACTGAATACTAAAGGGCTTGTCAAAACCATATTGACACTCCCTAGATTTTGTGTGGCCATGATGCATTGCTAGATGTTAATCTTGGTCTATGAAAGTAAAATGTTCTTAATTATGCTATTTTATATTTATTTTCAATATGATGAGGCCCTAATCGATCAGACACATAAGTGTTATAATAGAAATTAAATTGAGACTAGGTTATATGTCTAACATAGGTAGTAGTTTACCTAGAACCAATTTGAATAAGTTTATATGGGCCAAGGGAAAAATTATAATTTCTTAGAAATTAAAATTTTAAACCCTAGGCTATATAAACCCGTGTTTGCTATCCCTCATAGCTGATTAGAGGGTTTGAATTTTGGCCAAGAAGACTAAGAAAACCTAGTTTATGTTTTCTCCTAGAAAACCTTAAGGGAATTCACACAATCTTGGTTTTTTAAGAAGAAACTTGTTTTCTTCTTTGTTCTTTGATTATTGAATCAATGTCTTCTAAGTTTAACGGAAGATTTATTGAAATCTAAGCTACTAGCATGACTCTTGGCAATAAAGGCTCTTCCTTGTTGAAGGTTTTCTAGGTTACCTATGTGGATAACCGTTGGAGGTTGGATGCTTGGATAGCTTTGGTTTATGACAACCAAGCTTAGTGTTTTTGATAATTAGGTCATGGAATTGTTGAAAGACTTCTCAATATTATGGTATATTTGAATCTTGAATAGTGCTATAGGTTTCTTGATCTAAAAAAATTAATCAAGGTCATGTAAGATGATCCTCTTTATAGAGTCTTAGATTAGTTTCTGTGATTAGTTTTCGCTACCATGTTTATGTGATATTTATAAAATTTTATAATTTGATTACATTTTGCCCCAAGACTTCCGACAAGTGGTATCAAAGCCTCCTTATGTTGATTTGATTAATCTTATGTTTGAGTTGTTATCAATTAAAGATCTTGTTGTTTTAATGCTATCTTAATTTATTCTTGAATTTAAAAATTAAAGAAAATTGTTTCTTTCTTATTTTTAAATTTCCAATAGGTTAATTCATGTTTACTATTCAATTTTAATTACTTAAAATATGATTTTATTAATTAATTTGGTATTGGAGTCTGTTGATAATTTGGTATTGGCTAGTGCTAGGTTGGCTCTATTTGAGCATTTTAATGTGGCTGATTTTTTGGGCCGCCATTGCTGCGATTTTTCTTTGTTTTTCCACTCTGAAAGTGTCATAAAAGGTTCATAATACTTGCTAGAAAAATTTGGTTAAAATCAGAGTTGAAAACATTTCAATTCTGGGCTAAAATAAGTGCATTAGGTGTGCTTGAAACTTATGACATCTTGTCTTCTTTCTTGGATTTGGTGTGGCATCAATGGCAGCAAAGAGTTGCTGTATTTACTGTATTTTGAGAAGTTTACTGAGAGAAAGACAATTCTATTTGAAAGAGAGTAAGATGGCTAAAATAGCCATGCATGGGATAGAGTTCTAGTTGGACTAGGATTCCTCTAAGATTGCGCCAAACATAGTCTTACTTGGAGTAGGACTCTTTCAACTTTAATTTTCTTAAGATTTAAAATCTGATCTGATCAGATTAAATTGAGATTAAGTTAAAATTATAAAATAAAAATGCTAAAAGTTAGCATGATTAGCATAATACACATCCTTAGAAGGTTGAATTTAATTAAAACTCTCACATATCATTAAACACCTAATTATCTAATTATATTATTTTTCTTAAATTGTTGAAGATATAAATTAGATAACATAATAAACAGGAAATCAAAATTCAATTAATTTGATTAATTAAAAAATATTTAATTTAAATGATTAAACATATTTTCAATAAGGTTTATTCTAATATGAATATGATTAGAATAAATGTTAATCATGCAAAAAATTGTTTTTTAGTTAAATTAAATATGGATCAATTATTTTAGCATAAAAAATTGTTAACTTAAATTTAAGACACATGTTTATATATAAGTTCATAATTATTGTGAATGTCTAGGATGATTATGGACTAGACCTAACATGATTATGGATGTATAGTTAATTGTTTATGGATATTGAAATTATTTTAAATAGGGTTTGCAAACCTTGCCTTATCTCTAATTTTGTTCGAGGTTGTCAAATTCTTTTCTTACCTAATTTCCCTCGAATGCAACTCGAGGTTTCTTTATTACAAATAATTAGATTTATAAAATTAGGGTTAGGAAAGATTTTGTAACTCAAAGATAGAGATCCAAACGAAAGCGCCGTAAAGTTTAAGAGATTGTGATTAGCTTTTGAAGACATCATAGGTAATCACCTAGGAATTGACTAAGCAATTTCCTTTGATGGCTCAAGGAAATTGCGTTAGTTAGTAGTCCATGATTATCCAAGAAGTATGCACAATAGTATATTTATTTTATGTGATATTATAAATGTTATGTTTGCAAATATGATGAAAGCTTAATTAAAAGATAAAATGAACAAAAAATATCTGTTGTACAATATTTAGTCGCATTTTTTGCATGATAAAGACGCCTTCCATTATTCATAATAATATACCTGAGTTCCAACCGAAGGTGATTTGTTAAGTCCCTTAAGGTCTCTTTTGCCTGTATGGCATGAGTTATGAGTAGTGGGTTTTACTTAACTAATGTTGTATGGTTCAGATGTGTCACACTTGACCATCTGATGTTAAAGGCAAAGGTTAGGCGAAATGAATACGATGCATTTAAGGAAAGAGCTGCCACCTAGCTAATATGGGAGTTGCATAGAGATGCAATTGTTAAGCTCTATTACCTGTCCAACTAGGCTTGTTGTAATTTGTTGAGTTGCTTAAGGTTGCAACACGTAGAAAAGGATCCTAATCCACTAGAAATACGTTGAAGAGATTTTTGAATAATAATAAGGGCTATTATTTTGAAAAGTTAGTGAGAAGACCAATAAAAATTTTATACCTTGTCATTGTTTTAATACATGAATAACTAATATATACTCATTTTACACTAGGTTATTGATAATGGTATTTATATTAATTGCATTGCAAGGCATACTTGATGCCATAAGCCCAAAGTGTTTGGACTGATATGTGAAATTGAGAAGTGTTCTCAATAAAAAAAAGGTAGCTGACGTTCACATGATTGACTTGAACTATCTAGTATTAGTACTACCTCTTGGATAATAGATTTAGGATATAGATCTCATTTATGTAATTACATTAGCCTATTAAAGAATAGTAAAAAATTAGGCTTTAATGAGGTAATTCTGAAAGTGGGCAATGAATTATTTTGGTTTCATGCCTTATTGAGAATGATGATTTCGGGTTTAGGATGAAAGGCAATAGTTGTTCAATCATCCTAAATGATATGGTCTATGGATAGGCCTCATTATAGAATGGGCTATATGAATTGGATCCAGATATGCCTTTACTCAATATGGATGTAAAAAGCAAAGAGTAAGTAAAATTTCTATTTGGCACAGTATAAGGTCATATTAATAAGACTCAACTAAACAAGTAATACAAACAAGGCTGTCTAGATCCATTTGATTATGAATCATATGTAACATGTGAATGTTGTCTATGTAGTAAAATGACAAAGTCACCCTTTATTGGTAATACTGAAAGAGCTGTAAATTTACTGGGCCTAGTACATTTAAATGTACGTGGACCAATGAATACAATGGCTAGACATAGGTATTCCAACTTCATAACCTTTACTGATGATTACTCTAAGGATGGGTACATATACTTAATGAAGTACAAGTCTGAAGCTTTTTAAAAGTTCAAAAAAGTATAGGGCTGAAATAGAGAAACAAACTAGTAAGAGTATTGTAGCTCTTAGATCCGTTCGAGGAAGAGAATACTTAAGTAAAGATTTCATGGATCATCTGACTAAGAATGAGATTCTATCACAATGGACTCCACCCAAAACTCCACAACACAATGAAGTGTCTAAAGAGAGAAACCAAACTTTGTTGACATGGTTCATTCCATGATGTCTAAGGCAGAGCTTTTGATATCTTTTTGGGGATATGTCTTAGAAACTATGCTCATCTTCTAAATAAGCTTCTATCTAAATCTATTAATAAGACACCATATAAGATACGTAAGCATAAAATCCCAGATTTGTTTTACATAAGGATTTAGGGATGCATTGCTTATGTTAAATGTGCAGTGACTAATAAGCTTTGAGAAAGATCAGTTAAATGTAAGTTTATGGGGTATCCTAAAGAAACCACTAAATAGTATTTTTATAATCCTAATGAGCAAAAAGTGTTTGTCTCAAAGCATGGTGTCACAACACGGCTTGGATACGAATCTTGACCAGCCTAACTTAAAATGGTAGGTGTATCTATTATTCTAATATATATCCCTATATCATTATATTCTTTTATTTAGAGGCCATATCATTATTATTATTCTTTATGTTATTTTGTGTCCAGGGACCGAGTTGTCAAGATGAATCACTCACTCGACTTCTCTAAATAGTCATTAGAAAATGACCATTTATTTTAGAGTCACCACCAATTTAATTATTAGGTGAAATCAGCCACCTATCGAAGTTTATGTTTTGAGGATGAAACCCTAAAAATAAAACCCAAGGTCCATGTTGATACCAAAGATCACGTGAAAGGGTTTAGGAGTCGGGTTTTTATTATTTTTGGAAATAACAATATCATTCGCATCCTCCTAGAAGACTAGGAAGACATGAAAGCTTTTTATCATTTTCTTTTGTACCTCGCTGGAGAATCTATTGAATATGAAAGGTTTTATTTTTACAAAAATTGAAAAATCCTAACTTTCGTTTTGAAAAGGATGTCTCGTTATTAAAATAATCCACAGAACCCCTCACATATTCTGGTAGGAATTTCACATATTAATTTAGTTAGGAGACATTGTGTTACTTTTAAAAATTTATCCAATTTTATGAAAATTATTAACCCTAAGACCTAATAATGGTCTAATATGATGAATCTATTCCTAATGTGTGCTTTCGACATGAAAGTATCCCATTAAACATATAGGACTTGGTTTTAATGTGAAATTACAAAAACACCTCTAGGGTATACTTTCTACATGGAAGTATCTGGGTTATCCTATGGACTCGAATGATAATAAAAGTGTGAACCTATCCTAAATATGCACCTTTGGCCTAAAACCATCACCCTTCTTACTTAAGAGTCAGTTTAAGAGAAATTACCAAAATGCCCTTAGGGTATACCTTTGATGTGAAAGTATCCTAGTATCCTGACATACACTAATATGATGATGGACTGACAAAACTATCCTAAATGTGCACCTTAGGCATAGAAGCATCCTTGTTACTATTTTGGACTTAGTTCTAAGTAAACTTACCAAAATACCCTTAAGGTAATCCTTCAACGTGAAAGTATCTCGGCACCCTAATAGACACTAAAATAATCATAAAATGATGGATTTACCCTAAATAAAAAAATTAAAGTTCTAGAATTGGCTTAAAATGCAAAAATTATAATTAAGCCCTTGAACTTTTTAAAAATTCCATTTCATACCCTACTAAAAATCGAGAGAATACAAAAAATTTTAAAAATTTCTATACCCTTATAGAACCATAGAAATAATAAAAATCTTTGAAAATGACTAAAATGACCATTTTACCCCAAAATACTAAAGTTTGCTATTTAATCCTTAAACTTTTTAAAATTTTTATTTTAGTCCCTACATGGAACAATACCATAAAAAATCATCACACAGATGAAAATAAACATGAGAAACACAGCAAATATATTCATGAAGATTTGACCAAACACCCCGACCTTGAAACAAAATTTTTTAACTTTTTGCAAACTAATCCTTAAACTTATTAAATTTGCATTTTGACCCCTGGATGAAAAAAAATCACAAAGCATCACAAAAAAAACCAACAAACTAGCTAAGAATCAACGCAAAGATCATGGAAAAGATATAGATGAAGGTTTGACCAACCACTTTTGGCCACAACACATGATTTTTTCATATTTTACAATTTAATCTTAAACTTTCTAAAATCACGAAATGACCTCTAAAGTGTTAAAATACCTAAAACATGTTTAAAAACAATAAATCAAAGATCTCATGGCTCACAAAGCTCTCGACCAAGCCAAAAATGCCATAAAAAACTTTTACACATTTTGCAATTTAGTCCCTATGTTTACTAACACCACAAATAACCTAAAAAGCATGAAGTCAAGACAAAAATAAGCACAAAATCATCATGAACAATTCCAATCAGATTCAGTCAAGGTTGAAAACATGAAATATATACATGCTTTGATGTAAAAAATCATGGAAATAAGCAAAAATAATAAGCTTAAATCAAAGTAAAATCATAAACTAAATATAATAGTATCCTAATCAACATATCAACATCAAAAGAACATGAAGGAAACATCAACATAAATACAACAAAATCAAAATCATAACCACAAGAGTAATAATATATATATAACAAGATTTAAATAAAAAAACAAAAATCACAACAAATACAAAAATTTTTGAAGTCACCATGTTTAGCCTTTCAACATAGATGAGAATTCATAAGCCTTAACATGATTTTGACTTATGAATAAGCATGAAATTGAATCAAAATAAAGAAAAGAAAAGAAAAAAAAACATTTGTTTATAGCTTAAGAAAAACTTGAAAACTAAGTAAAAGTAATTTTGTAGTGTTTTTTCTTTTTTTTTCTCTAAAACTTTATTAACAAAACAAATAGGGGAAGTTTTTGGCTAAGAGCTAAAGCAAAAGCCTTTGGCGGAAAGCTTTCTAGGTTTTTCTAGCCAATTTTCAATTTTTTATTTTATTTTGTTTTATAATTAAACATGATTTCTATTATGAGTGATGCCATGCATCACCTTCCCCTATAATTACTTTTTTATTCGATTTATATTAAACATGATTTGATTTAAATTTATTATTTTTGTCTTATTATGAGTGATGCCATGCATCACATTATTGATTTCTAAAGCATTTTATATGATATTTGTAATAATATGTAAAATTATACCATAAGAATTAATTACAAGGACTAAATTGTAAAAATTAAAAATTATGCATTTGAAAGAAAATACCATGTGATTACTTTAATTTATTCTAATAATAAACATAATTTTTGATTTATAAAAAAAATTAAAAATAGTAAACTCTTAAAATTTATAAGAAAAACCCTTACTGGAAAAATTTATTACAAGTAAAAAAATAAAAAACTCATAAAATAGATTGAATTTTTCAAAACTTATTTAATATGACTTAAACAATAATATTTGAAGAATTTTGAAAATTATAAACTTGAAATAAATATTACTGAAAAATTTACAAAGTGAAAAACTCAGTATTTTGGAAATAGAAAAAATTCTAAAGAAATGCAAAACTTATCAAATAAAATGAATTTTAAAAACTAATTTAGTAGGAATTTAATGAGCATATTTAAAGAATTTTAAAATTTATAAACACGAAAAATCCCTCAAAAAAATTTACGAATTCAAAAAATCTGTATCCTGAAAATGAAAAATTCTAAAAAAACTCATAAAATAAATTGAAATTTGAAAAACTGATTTAATATGAATTAAATAATAGCATTTGAAGAATTTTAGAAATTATAAATTCAGAAAAATCACCCGAAAAAATTTATAGAGTTGAAAACTTTGTATTTGGAAAACAGGGAAAATCCTAAAATTTATAACAAATAAATGAAATTTTAAAAATTGATTTAATGACAGTTAAATCTAAATATTTAAAGAATTCTAAAATTCAAAACTCGAAAAAATTTCACCAAAAATTTTACAAATAAATGAAAGTTCGTATTCTAGAATCAAGAAAGTTTCCAAAAAATACATTGAAACATATATAAAATGCATTAAATAAAAAATATTATTCAAAATATTAATTTACAAAATGTTAAAGATGAAAATCCAAGATTTGGAATAATTTCTGCAGGAAAGATTTCACGAGTATGATACTTGTGGTATTGTGAAAAATTTAAAATTACTTATAAAATGAACAACCTAACACCTTATGGTATAAAATGCCAATATAAATTTTTCCTTGAATATTTTTTATTTTTTGAAGTGATTATCGGCATAAATACCAACTGGTATTGGTAAAAGTATACGATAGTCAATTTTTTAAATTTTACGAAAAATTCTTAAAAAAATTCTTAAAAATGGAAAATTGGACCGTATGTCATCCGCAGAGAGATAGATATTTGGAATTTGAAAAGAAACTATTAGAAATAATTTTTCTTTTAAATATTCATCTTGTATATCCAAAATTAGAGGTCAAAATATGACTTTTTTTGTCACTTTAACTTACAGCCATTTAAATATGACTAAAAAGGTTTTGAGAATGTCTGGTTCATCTAAAAAATCATTTTAAATGAGGGTGGCCATTAAGTTCTCATTCTCAGATATTTAGGATTATCGAAAAAGAGATCTGGACGAAATTAGGTGTCTATAGCTACTCTTTTTTTACCGTTGATGAGAATCAAGAACTGGGCAAAAACCAAATAGACATAATTCTGCTCGAGTCAGTAAACTTTGAAAAATATTCTAAACTAATAACAAACATAAAAACTAATTAACCAAAGGCAAAACCTTAAATTAAAACGATGACTAGGGTAAAAACCCTAAGTCAAAAGAGGTTGATTAAGACAAAATCATGCTAGTCAACAAAAAAAGTTGACCAAAAGCATACGATTCCATAAATGAAAAGGGTTGACTGGGACAAAGCTGATAAGTCAATGAATGAAAAGGTTGACTAGGATGAAATCTATAAGCTAATAGTAAAAGGGTTGACCAGGACAAAATTGATAAGTCAACAAATAAAGAGGGTTGATCGGGATAAACCGATAAGTCAATAAATAAAAAAGGTTTGACTAGGATAAAAATGATAAGTCAACAAATAAAATGGGTTGACCAAGATGAAATTAATAAGTTAACAAATAAAAGGGTTGACTAGGATGAAAATGACAAGTTAACAAATAAAAAGGGTTGACTAAGATAAAATCGATAAGTCAACAAATAAAAAGGGTTTGATTGAGATGAAAATGACAAGCCAACAAATAAAATGTGCTGATTGAGATAAAATTGACAAGTCAACAAAAGGGTTCACCAGCATGCAACTGACAAGTTAACAAATAAAAAGGGTTGATAGGATGAAATCGAGAAGTCAACAAATAAATGAGCTTGACCGAGATAAAATCGATAAGTTAATAAATAAAAAATGTTGACTGAGACAAAATAGATAAATCTAAAAAAAAAAGGGTTAACTGGGGTGAAACTAACAAGTCATAAATAAGAGGGGTTGACCAAGATGAAATTATAAGTCAACAAATAAAAGGGGTTGACCAGGATGAAATCGACAAGTCAACAAATAAAAAAGGGTTGGGATAACATTTGATACTTGGTCAATTTCAAAGGAAAAATGACTTACCTTTTGATTTTGAAGGAATAACCATGATTATTGCTCTCTTTCAGCATCACGCTTAACTTTCTACAAATTATTGAGTGCAAATGCAATCATAATGCATGTGATAAATTCACATGATTCCTTTATACAACTTATGAATGTTATCATTATTCATTAATTTTGATCCAACCTATTATGGAATTTAAAGGCATTTTAAGAAAATGTTATGGAAATCGCTTTTTTTTTGGCCAAGAGAGTTAGTGCTTAGACCTCAATTTAAAGGTATCCTTAGGAGATGATGTGGGCAAAATAAACCTACTCCAATACTCAGGGTTGGAGGCATTTTCAAAGAATTTTGTGAAAATATCTTTTTTTTAGGGTAAAACAAACAAGGCTAATGATGCTCGAGTTTGGAGCTTCTTATGATTGAGTAAGGCAAATAAGGCTGATGATGCCTACATCTAAAGCTTCTTGTGAAAATGTCCTTTAATCATGACTACTAAATTCCTTTTTCTTTGATAATACTCAACCACATCATCAATTGATTTTCACCTTTCCTAGAATGTCTGAAGAATTGAAACAGTAACTAAAGCCTTTATAATGTTTAACCTCAACCAAAATTAATGTAAAGAAATCTTTTTGTTATTTATTTCAAAGATGTCAATTATCATTTATCAGAAATATATGCATATGACAATGGTATATAAAGTGCCTTCTTTTTTGGTCTTGAGCTTTTAATGAATTTCACTTCACATATTTTTTTGCCCCTAAACTACCTTTTTTGAGTTTTTAACTCAAGGCTTCCCCTTTTAACACCTTTATTTCTTTTTCTTTCTCTCTCTTTTTTTTTTATTTTTGTTGTTTTTTATTTTATTTTGAAAATTCTCTTTGAAGCATAATACTTCTTTACATTATTAGAATTGATAGGATTAATTAGAGTGTGTCCGTCCCTTTCTGCCAGCATTAATGCCATAGGATTTTTCCCAATTTGGAGCCCATTTACCGCGTGGATGTTTTTGGCTAGGAAGGATTTTCTTTTATACTAACTTCCCTTCATGAAATTGCCTCAGGTCGAGTTTCTTATCATGGGCTCTTATCATTCTTTTTTGATACATTTGCCCATCCTAGATTGCTCATAACCTCTTATCTTCAATAAAGTTTAATTATACATAGCGATCTTGGACCCACTCAACCCACTCAGCTTCCTCTAATTTAGTCTCCATCAATACCTGTAGTAAATGGATTTCAATATCAATTAGTAAAACAGCTTTTGTGCTATATAGCAATGAGTAAGGTTTTGCCCCAGTGGAGATCTACACTGAAGTTTAATATGCTAAAAGTGCAAAATGGAGTTTTTCAATCTTTATAAATCTCCACCATCTTTGCCATAATCTTCTTAATATTTATATTAGCCATTTGCATTGCTCTATTCATCATTAGACGGTATGTTACTGAATTATGGTGAGAGATATTAAGTTGGGTACACACCTTTGTCATCAATTTATTATTCAAATTAGAGGTGTTGTCTATTAGAATCCTCTCAAATATTCCAAATCTATAAATGATATTAGTTTTCAAAACTTTTATCACTATCAACTTTGTCACATTTGAATAAAAAGCAACTTCAGCCCCTTTAGTGAAATAATAGTCACCAAGAAAAAACGATGACAATTTAACTCTACAAGGGTAATTGGCCCAATAACATCCATACCCCATATAGAAAAGGTCAATAGAGCAGTTATAACATGTAGCAACGAAGGTGACATATGAATCTTATCAGCATAGACTTGGTATTTATGACATTTTCGGGCATACTTGATAAAATCTCCTCCCTTAGTCATTAAAAAATAGCCCAATCTCATAATTTGTCTCCCCATTGTATGCCTATTGGCATGAATTCCATAAACTCCTTCATGTACTTCTTCCAAAATTCTCTGTGCTTCAGGAGTATCACTGCATCTTAATAACGTCTGATCATAGTGTTTCTTGTAAAAGATCTCGCCATCCAAAACAAAGCTTATTGCTAACCTTCTTAAGGTTTTCTTGTCATTTTCAAAGGAATTGTCCAGATATTCTTGATTTTTATGATACCTTTTAATATCATAATACCATTGACAGCCATCTAGTTCAGCTTCAACATTATGACAATGTGCAAGAGACTCATACAAGCTCATCTAATTTAAGATTACTTTTTTTTCTCATTCACCTTAAATATCGAGGCAAAGGTGGCAAGAGCATCTACCATTTGATTTTCATCTAAGGCAAATGAATAAAATCCACTTTCTTGAACTCCTATAATAATTCAAGAATCAACATTTTATATTAGGCCAACCTTGAATCTCGAATTTCCCATTCCCCACTTAGTTGATAAATCACTAAGGCTGAATTTAGTAGACCTTCATCACTTGAACATTTCTTTCAATGTCTGCACGAAGTCCCAAGACACACGCTTTATATTTTGCTACATTATTTGTGTAATTAAAATCTAACTTAGCTGTAAAAGGATAGTAATCTTCTTTTGGGGATATGAGAATTGCTCTAATTCCATGACCTAGAGTGTTTGAGGCCCCATTGAATTGCATTTTCCATTCTAGTTCCTTTGTTTGATCATCATTCTTTTTAACAAAAATATTCATCAAATTTTCATTGGGGAAATCAAAATCTAATGGTTGATAGTCATTAAGGACCTGACTTGCTACAAAATCAGCAATATCATTTCCTTTAACTTCTTTTTAGCTCACATAAACTATATCATGTTCTGATAATAAGACTTGCCATCTTGCTAGTCTTTTGAACAATGTTGGAGCTTTAAAAAGATACTTGATCAGATCGATTTTTGTGATCGACCAAGTAGTGTAATATAGGATATATTGCCTTAGCCTTTTTGCAGTCCAAACTAGGGCACAACATATTTTCTTTATTTGAGAATAATTTACCTTATAATCTAAAAATTCCTTGTTGAGATAATAAATTGCCTTGTTCTTCTTACTAGTCTTATCGTGTTGCCCTAGCGCATATCCCATTGACTGCTCAAACACTGAAAGATATAATATAAGAAGACATCTTGGGACTGGTGGTACATAGACTAAAGGATTTGCCAAATACTATTTCACCTTTGCAAATGCCATTTAGTAATCTTCATCCTATTCTCCTGAGTTATGTTTCCAAAGAAGTCGAAAGATTAGATCATATTTGTCTGTGAGTTGGGAAATGAAATAGGCAATGAATTTGATCTCTCGGGAAAGCTTTTTAGTTTTTTTACATGTACGGGGGTTGCAGGTCTTGAATGGATTTGATTTTATCAAGATCAACCTTAATCCCCTTTTTGCTTACAATAAAGCCTAATAACTTGCCTGATCTTACATTGAAAGCAAATTTTGCCAGGTTTAACTTTGATTGATATTTTCTGGGCCTTTTGAACAATTTTTGCAAATCTGTGACATGCCTTTCTTCCTAGGGAGACTTGGTAATCATTTCATCAACATATACTGTAATTTCTTTATGCATTATATCATAAAATAAAGTGACCATTGCCCTTGATAAGTTGCCCTTGCATTCTTCAGCTGGAATGGCATCACTTTATAACTAAAAGTACCCCAAATAGTGATAAAAGTTGTCTTCTCCATGTCTTCGGTGTTATTTCAATTTGATTATAACCTGAAAATCCTTCCATGAAAGAAAACCAACAATTCTTTATGGTGTTATCAATGAATGTGTTAATATGAGGGAGTAAAATTATTCTTTAGGCTTGCTCAATTTAAATCTCGGTAGTCTACAAACATTCTAACTTTTTTATATTTCTTAGGAACCAGGACAATGCTAGCAACCCATTTTGAATACATTACCACTTCAAGAAACTCAGCAATAAATTATTTCTTCACCTCTTTTTTAATTTTCAACAGTATTTCTGGCTTCATCCTCTTTAATTTTTGCTTGACTGACTTACATCTTAGTTTTAAAGGTACCTTATAGACCATAATTTTTGGGTCTAAACCTTAATATGATCACGTGAAAACATCATGGGACTCCTAAAGTAGATTTATCAGTTTTATTTCAGTGGAGGTTGTGATAATACTTCCAATTTTAACCTCTTTTCTGTCATCTTCATCCCCTAAGTTTATAACCTCTGTGGTTTCTTCATGAGGCATTATTCGTCTATCCTCTTACTCAATTAATTTCAATAAATCGAGTGGCAGAGTGCAATCATTAAAATCTTCTTCGAGATTATCCTCATTCGAATAAATGGATCATTCAAAATTGACTTTTAAATTCTAAAAGAGGTCATCCTCTTTTTTTTGATTAAGAGATCTGTAAAAGTAAACCAAAAAAATAGGCAAACAAGAAAATATGGTATGATTCATATAAGTATGTGGAAGTGAAGAAGAACATGGATGTGGAAAAGATTGAATATATACAAAAAAATTCATACATTTTATTTCTAAAAATGATGATATGGCATTTTTATGCCCTTTACAAAAAGATCCTCGTATGTTTTGGGCCAAAACAAACAAGGCAAGTTCTTGGAATTACTTTGGATTGAGCTTAGAAACTATGGTTCTCTTAGTAATAGTCCAATTTGTCCAAACATATCTAGGAGGGCAGGGATGAATTTTGTGATCGTTATTCGGCTCTTCATTATCTAACTTAATTGCATTCACTTGAAAATTCTCAAAACTTGGAATGATCATTGTCATATCATCTTTTGCTTCTTTTCCTTGGGCAGTGAGATTGATGATTTTGCCATAACAAAAGGTTTTTTTTAAGGATGGATAAAGAACTGAATCCTGACTCGATTTTTTTCCTTTAACTCTCTTCTCAATCTTTCTTTTTTAGTTTCTTTCGAGATTGTAGCCCAATCCATACTTATCTCTTTTGCTAACCATTTGGATAAATTGACTTATCCCTTATTTTCTAAGCCCTTTTCCTATTCGAGTACTTTTTCCCATTGTAAGCTTCAAACCCATATGTGTGCTTTTGGAAAACTGAGGTTTCAGAAGTAGAGATCCCTTGGTAATGAAAGCAGCATTGACAACCTCAAATGCTTCAAATGGACACTCCTCTACATTAGCATTTACTTTAATGTAGGAAGCATAGGTTGAAGTCATGGCGATTATTTTTTCCTCCGTGGATATGCTAACCAACTTATCATCAACTATAAACTTGACTTTTTGATGAAAGAAATATGGTACAGCACCGGTAAAGTGTATCCAGGGTCATCCCAAGAGATAGCTGTACTTGGGGCAATATCTAAGACATGAAATTCAACTTCAAAAGGGCATGGGCCAATAATTAAAGGGACTGACATAATTTCTTTAATTTTTCTCTTGGTCCCATCAAAAGCTTTAACCACTGTTTGACTGTGCTTAAGCTGACAACAATCTACTGGCAACTAGGACAAAGTAATCCATGGCATGACATTCAAAGCTGAACCATTGTCAATAAGCACTTTAAAAAGTATAGTCTCATTACAATTAGTCATTATATGAAGAACTTTGGTGGAAGTAGTCCCACCTAGCGAAATTTCATCATCGCTAAAGCAAATAAAATTATCAATAATAATATTATTCACCAGATGATCAAGCTTGTTGACTAAAATGTCTTGTGCGACATAAGCTTGATTAAGTACCTTTAACAAAGTATTTCTATGGGTCTCAAACTTGTAGTAATGCCAACATAGACATTTTTGCTAGCTACTATTTTAACTAATACACGATGTTGTACTCGCTGTGCTTTATGAATTTAAAAAACTCGACAGCCTTTTTTTCTTTGACAGGTTTCTGAATTTCCACAAGACTATTTTCAGTAGCTACTGCGTTCCCAGACATTTGTCCCTTTGTTTTTGACCTAAGAGCTTCATTGTTTCTGGGCCATAAACACGTCCACTTCGAGTTACATGACTGACCCTTGTAATATTAGCCACTGCTAATGGACTTCCCAAAACTTCTGGAATTGCTGCTCCAACATCACACCTCCATGGTAATTATTTATTTTCCTTGCATGGGAAAAGTGTGGGAGTCTAAATGATAAGTTTTTGGGCAGTTTCATTCTTAGGTGACATAGGCTTTGACTGATTACAATAAATTCTCAATGGATGACTAACCCCATGGGATGGTTTTGATGACCTTTCCTCATTCATATTAACTAACTTTTCTTCATGTTCAATAGTTTCTATATAAAATTCAACTTCACCATTATCCATCATTTTCTGAATTAAAGCCAAAAAATTTGAATAGTTTTGTAAACTATGCCCTTGAATATCATGAAACTTGCAAAAGTTTAAGCCAGACTTTGATTGGAAATTTATATATTCATGATTCTAACTAAAGATTATTCCTTCAGTCAGAATAGCCTAAACGTTTTCCATTAGGGTTTTAACTTTTTGGACATCCTTTTTTACCCAATGCTCCTCTTCAACAATCAAGGCATTAACCTTGGCTTGAGATGGTTGGGCAGAGCGTTTGCTACTACATTAGGCCCCAGGGCAGTATCAAATTTAAAAGCTCATCTGTCAAAAAGACTATGGATGTTGTTTTTAAAAGCAATATAATTTTTGATTAGATAGGTTGCAACTGCATGATATTCATAATAGGCATTCGGGTCGTACCAGCTAGATAGTTACCCTCATACAATTTCACAAAAAGTGGAGCCACTAATTAAGTCTCTAAAAGTTTATGAAATATTTCTTTGTAAGAATAAAGAGAAGGCTCATGATGAGGTTAGACTGGTTGTTTCTTCAGGGTGGTTGATTTAGATTGGTTTGTGTTTGGTTTCGAAGGTAATCTAGGGGCATCAATGAGGTAGAAGGTCAGGGTGTGTTAAAAGAAAAGGTGTTTTGGGATTGTTAATTTTGGTTTCAGTAAAAAGGATGAGGTTCCTAGCAGAGTGGTTGGCCAACATAGTTGGTAGATGAATTTTCTTTTTTTCTTTTTGACAGGTCTAATCCTCTTTGTAGTGGAAGATTCACCCATTGTGATCCTTCCT
>JBBYHM010000026.1:18029083-18065888 GCA_038381775.1 Adansonia rubrostipa
GCTTTTTGCAAACTAATCCTTAGACTTCCTAAATTTGCATTTTGACCCCTACATGAAAAAAAAAACATCACAAAAAAATCATCAAACTAGTTGGGAATCAACACAAAAATCATGGAAAAAATATACATGAAGGTTCGACCAAGCATTTTTGGCCATAAAACATGATTTTTCTATATTATGCAATTTACTTCCTAAACTTTTTAAAATTACAAAATGACCCCTAAAGTGTTAAAAATACCTAAAACATGTTTACAAACACATAAATAAGAGATCTCATGGCTCACAAAGCTCTCAGCCAAGCCAAAAATGTCACAAAAAACTTTTACATAGTTTGTAATTTAGTGCCTATGTTTACTAACACCATAAAATAACCTAAAAACCATGAAATCCTGACAAAAATAAGCACAAAATCAACGTGAACAATTCCAATTAGATTCGTTCAAGGTGGAAAACATTAAATATGGTCATGCTTTGAAATAAAAAGTCATGGAAATAAGCATAAATAATAAACTTAAATCAAAGTAAAATCATAAACTAAATATAATAGTATCCTAATCAACATATCAACATCAAAACAACATGAAGGAAACATCAACATAAATACAACAAATCAAAATCATAACCACAGGAATAATATTATAATTTCTTTATATTTATTTTTAGTATTAAATTCAAGTTCGGTTTCAGGTTGGGCTCGGGTTTGAGTTTTTTCGAGTTTCGATCATTTCGGGTTTGGGTCATTTCGGGTTAAGGTTCTTTTGGGTTTGGGTTCGGGCTCGGGCCATTTTAAGTTCAGGCTATTTGAGTTTGAGTTTTTTCGGGTTCAGGCCATCGACTTTTTGGTCAAATTGGGTTCGGGCTCTAGTTTTTTAGGCGGGTTTTCAGGTTCGAGTTCATCTTTCCACCTTTAATTTTTAGCCATTTTAGGGCTAAAATGTAATTTTGGCAAAACTTAGGGACCTACTAGTAATTTTTTTTCATTTTAGGTCATATTTGAAGTCAAAGCTACCTATTTATGGTGAATTATCTTTTAGGGTTACCGAATGCTTTCATGATGAAGGTAGACCTTAAAGACATTTTAATATTTTATCATAGAGCCGAGTCTTTTATCATCACTAGGATATTTTTATGTCAAAGGTGCATAATAGTGATAGGTATGTTCTTTTATAAAGTTATCAAGTTCTTTAAGGTTACTAGGGTACTTTCACGTTTAAGGTAGACCTTAGGGATATTTTAGTAATTTATATTAGAACAAGTCCTTTGTGATCACCAAGATGCTTTCATGTCAAAGGTGCATAGTAAGAATAAGTTCATTTATTTATGATGTTATCGAACACTTTAGGTTACTAAGATACTTTCATGTCAAAGGTATACCTTAGGGATACTTCAGTAGTTTATTTTAAAACTGAGTTCTTTAAGGTCACTAGGATACTTTCACATCGAAGGTGTACTTTAGGGACATCCTGGTATCTTCGACCAAGTTTGAGTCTTAGGATAAGTTTATATTATTTTTTTATAAAATTAGAAGTTTTAAAATTAAGGCAATGTCTCTGAGTTAAAGTAATACATGGAATATCTCCCAACAGATAGAATATGTTTCATGGATTTAATAATGAGATATGCTTTTAAAAATGAAAAAATTGAGATTTTTTTAATTAATAAAAACAAATCCCTTTCTATTCCTCTGGTCCTCCAACGGGGTGTAAAATATATTTAGATTTTTTAAAAGCTTTCGTATTCTTTTGGATCTATGATGGGGTGTGAAAGATAATGATAAAACCTTTCATGTTCCTTTGGTTCTCCAGTGGGATACGAAAGATATTTTAATTTCTAAAATATTAAAAACTTGATTTTCTTAAACGGAATAAATTTGTTTCATAAAAATATAATTTTGATATATGGGAATTATAAATAAGTATGAGATATTGAAACCGGATAAAAATCAAAATTTTGAATTAATATATAATTAATAAGGTACCGATTTTTTAGCATCATAAGAGGGATCGATCCTTACTCGTGATTGTAATCGATTTCGGACCTTTTCATTCAATCTCTGGTATTATTGCAACCTCGGAGTTTATTTTTAAGGGTTATCAAACCCTTGAAATACAAACTCTGATAGGTGACAAATCTCATCTAGCCAAAATAGATTGGTGGCAACTTTGAAATAAATGGTCATTTCATAATGACTATTTAGGGTTAAGTCGAATGAGCGATTCATCTCGATGACTCAATCTTAACAAATAAGAAAAATAATAATGATGAAAATCATGGTGAAAATCATGAAAATGACAACAAAATAAAGAAACAAGCTAAGAAAATATACCAACAGTAGCTCCAACAGCTTTTCCTCTCAAAAGATGAAGTTTTTCCAAGAAAAGATGTTGCTTTGAAGCTTTTTCTTACTTTCTATGAGTTAGCAAGAAGAAAAATAAGAAAATGTGGCTTAAAATGGTGTTTTGGAGTTGTTTCTTTCAGTTGGTATGGTGAGTTACGAAATTGGAAAGTGTTTTATGTTTTTCATGGCTGAAGAATGTGTTTGAAGTATTCATGAATCCATGTGAAGTCTGCTGAGAATGTTGTGCTATATGCTTATGCGAATACTGAATACAAAATGCAAAAAGTAAGGGCATTTTGGGTTTTGGTGCATGTACATCAAATATGGATAGGCTACTACGCTCAGTTGTCATTCAAATTCATTGGCTTGGTCAACAAAAACAATGGACCAAGGCCGCTTTATGTAGCTAAGGCATAAGAAAGTCCAAGGTTGCCCTCTAACAGATTAAGTCATGAATATGTTCCTAGTCATCACTATGTAAGCCTCAAAAATTGTAATATCCAATCATAAGTCCAATGCTGAGGCCTCATATGCTTTTGGATGATTTTAGGCGCCAAAGTTGTGACCAAATTTGTGTTTCAATGTCATGGTCCAAGCTAAAAATGACACAAATTAAGGAAAATACACAGGATGTATTGATAAATTGCATATTGTATTAATACATCTGGGCAAAAACCTAAAATGTATCGATGCATATCTAGAATGCATTGATATGTTTTGGCCAAAAATCAAATTTTAGCTAGACATAACCCTGTATTAATACAATTGGTTCATGTATCAATACATTGACTCATGTATCAATACATTCCCCTTTTGTTCAATACAAATAGTAAGTTTTTGGATTTTAATGATGTTGAGGCTTTGTATCGATGCTTAGGGGACATGTATCCATACATGCTCATAGAAATATGAGTTTTGCATACCTTTGGCTCTTAGAACATTTTACCTTGGTTAGGAATGATGAATGCCTTTTTTTTAATTTTTTATAAAGTCCCTAGGCATTTTAAACTTACCCCAAAAAAATATTTTGCCTGACATCATGTCACCTAATAGTGCTTGGCAACACTGCACCTGGCAGTTGTCTTTATATTTTTTTATCATTTTGTTTTATTACCTTTCAATTAAGTCTAGAGAAGCCAAAAATTAACCTGGACAAAATGTTGTGTCTATAATATAAAATAATAAACATCAAAGATAAGCAATGAAAACATTACACCTAAAACAAAGAATAAATTGAATTCTCCAAGGACCATACTTAAAATATTTATATGACTAAAAACAATTGATAATGGCACATGCATGACCAAAGAACATACCTACTTAAAATGCTATAATCTCCAGTGAACTCCAAAACAGTTGCCCAAAAGCTTGATTATCAAGTAGCCATTGTTAAAATCACCAAAGCCTCCTACGCGTTAGGCCTCTTATAATGATTCATTCAATTACAAGTAAGAACCTTTTCAATGTTGAGAGACAACATGTCCAAAGCATAGCCTTTTTGTTTTGGTTAACAACCTTTTTGGAGAATTCTTTTCTCTATAGTTTTGTTAGCTATATATCTTAAAGGGAAAAAATGATAAAGGTTTCATCTCTTTTGGTTGAGTATATATTGGGAAATAATTTTTTTGGAACTTTTATGCTGTATAAAGCTAAGGTTAAAAGCATGACAACATTTTTCGCTCTATTTAAATAAAAGGTGCGACTAGGCAAAGTTTAAGTACCATTCCTTGGCTGAAAAGTACTCAAGTTGAATTCTCTAAATTCAAATTTGATCCATTTGATTTAATTAAACATTTAAATTAATTTCAATATCCTTTTATGTTTTTGTTCAATTAAATCCTCTTATTGAATCTTTATTTGTCTGGCAATGTGATTAATGTGTGTGACATGTTAGGTTTCTAACATGTTGGCAATTAAAAATAAATTACTATAAGATTTAACAAAGATCAAATAATTTTTATTTAGTACCATCAGCAAATCTTAGCAATGCAACATGGCCACCCAAAGATTAAAAAGCCATTATGATTCTGATTTAGCCTTTCAGGGATCAATCTATCAATTTAATTTAGTTTTTTAACCAAATATCTTAGAAAAACCAAAGCATGGTTCACTATCTACTTATGAAATCCTTTCATATTATTTTTTACATTTCTTGGGTAAAATTAGTCAATTCTAGGGTCATGACATCTCAAACGTGAACCTAGCATATTAGAGCAGAAAAATTTATCTTTGTTTGGGGTAAAGCTGGTTGTCAAAACGAATCACTCGTCTGACTAACTATTAAAATAGGTCTCTTTAAAATAGTTTAAATTATTTTCAAAAGGTTGATTTTATAGTATGTGCTAAAAATAGAGAAAAATTGGATTTGAGAGTTGGTCATATATGGGAAAGGATTACACCCTCACAACATCCTAAAATTTATACCTCCTAACCTTATGTTATCCTAGATTTGAGTTTCATATTTTTAGTTTCAAATATTTAGCTGTATCCCTTTAAAAACAATAAAATGATTTTTATTAAAAAGATTTGAAATTTTCATCATTTCAAACACTACAACGGGAGGCTTATTTTTTATGAAAATTTTTGTTGCAAATACACAGAAATCCTTTGGGGAAAAAGTTTTGTCTAACAAAAATTGTCGAAAAAAATCTGTCGCTGATAATATTTTCATCGCTGATATCATTTTCATCGAAAATAATTATTTCCAACAGAACATTTTTCAACGGATTTTTCCATGGTAATTAGTATTTTTGACAAAATAAATCAGTCACTGGAAAAATTTCCAACTGCTGAATTTTTTTGTTGAAATACATTCAGCAATAGATTTTTTCAACTTTGACAATTTTCAACAACATAATTTTTCATTGCTAAAAATCTTATTTTTGATTAATTTAAGGTAATTAAATATATTGAAAATAATATTAGCGATGGAATTTTCTATCTCTAGTGATTCTTTTTTTTTTTAATTTTATGAAACTTAATTATGCAGTAATTTTATTTGGTATTTAAATGCTTTATATTGAATAATTCATTTGCAAATATAAAATTTTCATAAAAATAAATTTTATTTATTATAAAAATAAAAGTAAATAATACAATACATATGAAATAATTATAAATACTTGTGATTTTAAGGTAATATCCTGACTAAATTACTTATAAAAAAATCATTGCGGATGAGGATGAGGGAAGGGTGGAGGAGTATTACTACCCAAATCGATCACTTATCTACTCAAGAGCTATTGAATCACTTGCTGCTAGTGTTGCATCATGATCAAATATGCAAATTAAAGTTGTTATAATCCTGTGTCACCTGGAATTGCTACTGTCGCAACTCGACCACTCACGCAGCGGCACTTAACTTGAAAAAATACGATAGAAAAAGTGAAAAAAAAAAAGAAGAAACTCTCCTTAGGTCATCCTTGGTCGAGATTTGGATTAGGAGTAAAGGAATGAAGGTTGAAGGGACGATCGTCAGACAGATCGCTTATCCAATTGGTCTTGGATGGCCAGTACTGAACTAATCAAAACTTAGAGTTGCCACTAATCATTTGGGTCTAGGCATGATAAATACCTATTAAACCAGTGATTTTGAGTTGCAAAAACTTGAAACACTGATTTTACAGATTGCATGTACTAGAGTTCATTTTATAGAAAAGGTTTGGGAGTCAATTATACATGGGGAAGGATTAGCACCCCCATGATGCCCAAAATTGGTACCATCTAGCCATAAATTATTCAAGCCTCGATTTTTCTCGGTTTTCTCATGTGGTCATTATTTATATGTAATCCCCTTCTTGTAAATGGACATTTTTTAAATATTAAATTCAGGTTTTCATGATAAAAGTTAATTACTCTCAATCTATGTCACCCAGGAGGGAGGAGAAACATAGAGGATTTAGTAAAATGATCTTTGGATTGATTTAAAAAAGGATATTCTACATCAAGCAATTAGGGGATACTGACGTAGAACATTGCCTCAAATTTATTGAATTCGAGTTCACAATCATAAATGCAAAATCATCATGGAAAAAGAAACGTGTTAATAAGGCATAAGGGAACATAATAAATATTGCATTAAGGATGAATACACGAAGACATAGAAAAGGAAGGACAGTCGAGATGTGTCTCATAATTGACCTCAGTTATTTCTCAATAATCAAATTGACAATTTTAAGATTTGTTTGGATTTAGTGGTCGCCTTAGGCATAAAAAATTTAATAAAAGGTTTGAGGAAGCCTAGGGAAGAGAAAACTTAGATTTTGATGAAGTTTTGAAAAGCAAGGTTGGAATGTCCTTTCAGAAAAATTGAGGTTAGAAAATCCCTCAAAAAAGTTAATTTGGATGCTTAAATAATTAAAAATAAAAAATGTAATGGGTTAGTGGATTTTGTTGGAAGATTTAAATGGGCTTAGTGTGCTTGATGGAAAAATAATGTGGTTTAAAGCCCATCAAGGTCTTAAGCCCATAAAAAGAAAAACAATCTTTGACCTACTAAAATTAAATAAGAAAAAAAATTATTTAACAATTAATATGTGAAAATAAAAAAATTCCCATGGAAAAATTCCCAATGAATAAAATTAATTAAAATGTCCATTTGTGCAAAAATTTGGGAGAGATATGTACAAAATCGAAAAATTCTTCAGATATGGGGAAACTAAATGAAACTTCATGTATTTGAATGAGAAATCCTATATCATGGGAAAATAAAATAAATGGGAAAAATTTTATGGGTGGAAAAATAAAATTTCATGCTTGAAAAACTTTCAATGAGAAAACTCCATGGAATAGAAAATTCCATCTTTAAATCACACTAAAATATTTGAAAAATACCTCAGTTTTGAATTTATTTATAAATTGAAATTCTAAAGTGGCTAGTATGAGCAAACCTTATGTATGGAAAAAGGACAAACTTTAAATGTTCTAAACTCATAAAAGTTCACAAGAAAAAAAATTCTTATTGAAGAGAAAATTCTATGTTGGAAAGATGAAAAATTCAACAATGAATGTATGTTTTGAATAAAAGATTGAATCCAAAATATTTAATTGAAAGTGAATTAAAAGAGTCAAAAATCTTAAATTTGGAATAAGTTTACACGAATTTTACTAAAAAATATTTTTTTACTTAGAAAGTAAAAAAAAATACAAAAATGGATCTAGGTTTGGAAAAAAACAAAATAAAAATATTTAACTAAAAATATTCAATGATGAAAAAAGAATCAAAAATCTAAAACTCGAAAAAAGTTCATTAAAAGATCCTTAAGAAAAAGGAAATTTAAGAAATTGATTCCTACCTTAAGCATTGGATCTCCTATCTCAGTTAAGAGGAGTCATGGAAAGAACAAGCTCCAAATCACAATCAATTCCTTTTTCAAATCCCGCTACGGTTGCACGAGCTCTTCTCACATGCCATAAATAACCCATGAATAGGAAGAATCATAGAACAAAATAAGAGGTAGCTAACCAACTTCTCAGAGAGACATAATTAACTGCATTGATCTCGGTAGCTATGCTACCTACAGAATTTAATTCTGCCCTGTTAGCTTTGAATTAATTTCAGTTTTGATATAACAAATAACTTAAGCTAAAGTGATTTGTACTCAACTATTTCTAACTTAGTACTTGTATTAAATTGAAAAATATTTTGAAAAAACATACTAAGTTTCTATTTTCGCAAAAATATTTGTTCTTAAATGCATATTTATACTTGAAATATGATTTAAGTTAATTTAAAGCCAAGAAAAATCATTTTACAAAGGATTTAAAAGGATATATTGGCACAATGCATCAATGTATCGATACTATGCTCAAAGCCCTCAAATGTATCGATACGAATCAACATGTATTGATACAAGGCAGTGAGTATTGATACTCATCCTATATGTATCGATAAATCACTTGGCAGTAGCCAAGGTTTGGCTAAAACCCCCAAATGTATTGATACAATATGACAAGTATCGATAGTCAACCTCATGTATCAATACAGAAGCCTGTAACAGTCATATTTTTAACTATGCATCAATACTCTTGATATTGTATCGATACAACATCATAGGGGAACAACGGGAAATGACATTTATGAAGACTCCAACGGCTATATTCCTTCACCAAATTTTCCCAACGACTAGAATCATGATCAAGGCTATAAATAAGCTACTCCAACACCTTCAACAAGAAGAATGTAAAGAAGAGAGATTATACTTAAAGTCAAATCTTTCATTTTTGTTAAGTAATTCATCTTTGCATAGGATTAAATCTTCCTATCTTTGTATTTTTCATTTTGTATATTTAGATACATATTTTCCTTGAGCCAAAACCTTTCTAAACACCTAACATTTAGAGGTTTTATTTGTTTACACTCATATCCTTGTAAAAAGAAGAGGTTCCTACTTAGCCATTGAAAAGTAAAGAAGATTCCTACTTAGCCATTGAAAAGTAGAAAAGGTTCTTAGCCTTCAAAAGTAGTGAAAGAGGGTTCTATCTTAGCCACAAAAGATAGAGGGTAGAGGTTTCTATCTTAGCCTTAAAGGATAGGAAGTGTAAATGTTATACCTTGTCCTTGAAAGGTAGACAATTCAAGTTAGTGAATTGTGAAAATCCAAGGCAAGTGAGGCCGAAGTAGAGGACAAACCTCTCTAAATCATTGAGTTTGCTTCTCTTTCCCTTGTCTTTAATTGTTTGTTTTTATTTACTAACTTGCACTCGAAAGTTTATCATTTAGATTTCTCAATTTTATTTATCAAAATTTTAATTTACCAAAATTTTGTACAATCACTTCACTCCTTGATTTCGTTCACCACTAAAAGTCTCAACATGCCCAAAAATAAAAATAAATTAATTAACTTGATAATTTGATACCTCATGGTATAAATGTCAACACAGACTTTTTCTCTGTAATTTTTTTGAGTATCGGCGGGTATCAATAAAAATATACGATGTTCGAATAACAAATTTCACCAAAAAAAAAGTTACAAAATTTTTCTAACAATGGGGCATTTGACCTTGACATCATGCTTAAAATAAATTTCAAATGCCACGAAAAGGCATTTCAAATCTTTTTTTTTTTTTTCGAAGCTCATCTTTTTTAATAGCGCTTTGCTCTCTATGAACCCAAAAAATATAATTTTTTTACCTTGCATGCAAGCAGTCATCTAAATACAATCAAATAGGTTTCAAAAGAGCCTAATCCACATAGAGGAGGTTAACCTCAATCGGGATGTCTACCTAGTTCTCGATCTCAACTTTTTAAGAACGTCAGAGAGAGTGCTCAAACGAAACTAAGTTTCTACAACAACGTGTTGGGTTAGGCATGGAAGGTTTCTAGGAAGAGTCGTTGCCAAATAGAAAACATTCAATCTTGGTTACCAAGTTGGCACAGATTTTATTAGCAACAATCTTCATTATGAAAATTGATTTTCCAACAATACAGAATGATTATCCTGATATATGATAAAATTAATGAATTTTCATGATATTGGTGAAATTTATGTAGAAGGCTATACTTAAAGCTAACAAAAAGTAAACATGAAAATAAACAAATAGGCTCCCCGAACAGAATGAGCAAAGGACCAAATGGCATTTATGCAGAGGTGGATGACAAGTCACTGGACAGACTGAAGAATGATATTGAAGAAGTCTTGGATTTTCAGCCAAGTTGGAAAATCAAAGAAACATGGAGGAGGATGCATGCAGCTCGCGTAAATGATGCGTTAGGGACTCAGTCTTGAATACAGTACGCATACACTGAACGAACATACACAATTTAGCTGGTAATGGAGGCAAAGCATTGGCGCCGCTGCAGCTTGGTTTGGCAAATTTTAATGGAAGGCATATATGGAGTCTTATTGTGATGGATACGACATTGTTTTTGTTTTATTCCTAGACAGATCGACAGGCAGCATTGTTTATCAACTGTCCAAGAAAATGACCATCCTCGAACACGTCCTGTCCTGTCCTGTCCTGTCCTGACTCAGAAGCTGAAATTCAACCAGAATAACCAACCAGTCAATAGCAGATCAGATAGTCTTAAGAGAAAGCATTAGAAAATTTTTTTCAATACCTAAAGTTTGAATGGTATTATAACTAATGTGATTTATAATCACATTGAATTACATTATTATTATTATTATTATTATTATTATTATTATTATTATATAACCGCTAACAAGAGGTAAGAGTATATTCATATAACTGAAACTACTGTTGGACGGACTTCCGTTTCTCACTCGACCTCGGGAGGAAGAGTGGAATTAATTTAAGAATGCAGTTGAATGCACCATAAACAAGAACAAGATGCAGTTGAGTATTGGCATTGACAAAATCTTTTGGCAACTTGATTATGCTGTAGAGCTGAAAAGTACAAAATTAAGCACATGCTCAAGCAAATGACAGACAATTTAATTGCCCTTCATAACTGTATGTTAAGATCTCAAACTTTCAATTTATTACTTAATTCCCAATCAAATGAGGGAAATGTTTTAACAATTACAATATGCAGCTGCAAATATTTCAAAAAATTCGAGAAACAAAAATTTATAACATAAAAAAAAAGGGTGCACCCTCATTCATGGATCTCAATTACAATAAGCTACAAACATGCCGATAACAAAGCAAAGCTCTGATATAACAAACAATGCCGTCCCCAATGAGCAGATGACCAACATCTCAAGACGAATAAAATGTACTTTCAGGGCCAACAGCTTTTAACAGAAATCTGGCAAAAGCTCTGTACAACGTGGAGTGGAATTGAATGGAATGTCAGCTAATATAAAATCACTTTCACAAAAAATCTCATCTTTGTGTCGTTAGAAGAAAAGCAACCCCCCCCCCCCCCGCCAAACCTATCATTCAAAGTAAATCCAAAAGAGGTGGTTGTTCGGATGTTGGTTTGGCATGAGTAGCCCTTGAGGCTGAATTTGCTCCCCTCCCTCGTCCTCTTCCTCCTCTACCAACAGCAGTTGAGGGTGGTGGTGCAAGTTTTGGAGCAGACTTGTTAGAATCAAATATAGACCCTAGATCTGCTGATTTCTGATTATCGTATGAAGTACTCGTCGAAGCTGAAACCCCTTGATTTTGTTTCAAGAATCCAATAGAGTTCTGGACACTCCCACTGTTCAAAATACTTGCATTCAAGGGTGAACTCCCATGATTAGGTCTTCGTATCTCCCCAGAGTTCTGCTTGCTGAAGTCCCAACTGTCGCTGTTATCCATTCGGTAGTTCACATTGCTTGGGGTAATTGTGATAGAACTGGATCCATAATTGTTTGTGGCTGGTCCCATGGTGCCATTTTTGAATGTCACAGAACCATTTGAGACACTAGACCGTGGAGGCCAGTTTGCAAAAGGATCTAAATCATCAAAATTTGATGGTGATGATGTTCCGGCATTTAATTGCTTCTCGCAACTGCCTGGCTCTGCAGTTACACCTGATGATGCATGAGGCCACTCGGTGTCAACCGCAGGGCAAGAAACAGACGCTTGCTGGCCAGGTACAGTAGATATCATGGAAGACTGTGATTGTCCAGGTGCTGATTGATATTTATCCTCCCAAAAAAAGTGACTAGAGAAGTTGCGTTTTGAAGGCTGGCAGGCATTGGCAGCCCCTCTGGTAGTAGAGCCCCAATCTTCATCCCATGCTGGGATGCTTTTTGCTGAAGCCACAGTTCCACTTGCGTTGGTCAAGGCTTGCCCATTGGCAGTAGTAGCATGTTTTACTTCTGGGATTCCAGAATCAGTTAAAGTAACCCCCCGGTTTTCTTCTATCTTTCTGAGTTAAAACAAAATTAGGGTATCACAGCATCTTCATAATAAAGCGGTAAACTAGTAGTACTACTACTAACTATTATTACTAGGTGAGAAAAAAATTCAGTTTTTTCCATGTAATCACATAGGTCTACAGAGAAATAGGTTCCTAGGGATTTAACAAACACAAAAATAGCTACCTGAGAACATCCTTGACAAAAAGCATATATTTCGCAAATTGCTGAACATTCAACTGTTGGGCAGTGAGAAGAGGTGTGAGCAGAGGGAGGACATGCTCTGCAGTGAATTCAACTCCATACTGAACAACAAGATGAATGGCAAAAACAAATAATGAGCTGTAGGTCACCAGGAATTCCCAAACATACCAACGAAAAAAAAAAAAAACTAAGAAACAAAAAATAGGGTCATCATCACCTGCTTCAGAATCGAGTTTGAAACCCCAAGGGTACATAAAAGAGTGGGAGCAGAACGATCAACAGCTGTACAACGTTGAATGGTTTGCAAGACATCCAGCACAGCACGTTTATCAAGTGTGTGAACAAAATCTCCTAAGCATAGCAAAGCATTGACTCTGACCTGCTCCAAAAAACCAAGAGGTTCAGAAGACAGTAACAGAAATTAATTAGAAATAGAGTAGCCATGCTTTTTAAAGGACAATTTCAAACTGATTAAAATTTTCAAAAAATAAAAAGAAAAAAAAAAGGCCCCTGATCCACACAAACTTTGAAAAACAGATGTGTCTATTCCAACAAGTATTTTGAATGATATAGAATGACAAGAAAGAAGTTGGAATTTAGATCTCTTCCTAAAAACAACCATGAAGACACATTTCACTAAGCTCATTCTTCCTATTGCATTACACTTGAATATTGTGGATGACCTAACTTCATATTCTTCTTAGAGACATTTCTGTCTTTCCAGGGAAAATGCACAAGGAAACCATAAGCTAACCTAAAGCAGGCCTAATTAATGTACTTGAAGCAGATGCAATTATCAAAGACAGCATTTGCAATAGATGATATGAAATAGCAGTGTTATATCATTATATCTAACAAATCATGACTATATAATTAAATATTAAGCTAATAACAAAAAAAAAAAAATATATACACGCATACCGCAGCAACTGTTGTTTTAAGAGCTAAGCCATGAACGCGTGGCAGAATGGCTTCTTTCACAAGCTGAAGAGCAGAAAGCATATTTGAAACATAAAGTTAACAGCTTCACATAAGGAATATCATCATATAGTAATAAAAATTTAAAAAAAAAAATTAAAAAAAAAACAAAACAAAACAAAACCCAAAAGATTTAGATGAAACATAAAAGGTGTTTATTATCATACTGTCAAATCCATATTTAATGTTAAACAAATTCCTATTTTAATATATTAAAATAAGTAATTGAAGAAGCAGCTCCGCATAATAGCTTAAAGATACTAGAACAAAATGAACTATGAGGCAGAATAGCTTACAAGCTGTAAAGCTAAAAATAACTTTAAATAACTTCTTGTTACTTGCTATTACCTTCATCGGAATGAAATATCAACTAGAATATAGTAGCTAAAAAGGAGAAACAAAACATACAAGTTTAGACCATTCTCCTATTTTATTAAAACTCTATTTTGCTACAAAAACCAACCATATTCCTTGCATTATGTTACTCGAGAAGATTAAAAAAAAAAATCCATGGAAGCACATATAGCTTAAAAGAAATACACACATCCAAGAACAATGAGATAGATAGAGCAAGTTGGTCAAGCATAGTGTGATTACCAAAAGCTCAGGCACAATTATTTAAGTAAAACAACAAGGGTCAAAATTGGAGGTTTTGGTCTCTTCACCCATTATTCCTTAGACAACTTCACATTTGACTCATTTCAATTCCATAGAAAATGCAGCTAAAGGAAAATAGGTGTGACGAATAACTTTACTCTTTCCTTTGGCTGACGGTGGATATCTTCTCTAAAAAATAAAACAAAAGATGAGATCTAAGTTTCAAATCCATACTTTCCTATTAGTATCTATAGTCTTATGATTACATACGTCATCCAACAATCAAAGATGAAAATGAGTTTTACCTTTTTTACTAATACCAATAACAAGCATAACTAACACCCAAGTCGAAAAGATCCAGCAACATCTTTGATTCTCTTCTAACAGGCAAAATCTATCTATGATCAGTATTATTACATGCAACAAAATATAGAGAGGTTAACTTCTTAAAATGACAATCCATTAAAAAAAATTTAAAAGAGAGAGAGAGAGAGAGAGAGAGAGAGAGAGAGAGAGAGAGAATCACCTGCACGTCAAGTTGCTTGGCAAGGAATACAGATTTTTTCAAAACTTCCTCTTGTATGCGAGGATCATTATCATCGTAAGCTCGAACAAACATGGGCAACACATGTGATACTATGTGCTCTGTACTTGTCTACAGTAATTGGAATAACTATAATCAAAGGATATGATTCATGATAACAACAAGCCTCTGAAGACAATAGGAAACATGACATTGCCATTTCACAAAGAAGCCTTTTTCATCATTACTATATAGTGGAAGTGTAAAACATAAGCCCAATAAAAGTGATAGGCACGCCTGAAAACAATTACAACATCAAACTTCTTCCTTTCTATGTTTCTACAATTTTAGATACTAGCTAGTTAATAGCAGTAAAAAGATGACTAACCATAGAACTCGCATATTATATGCACCAAGAAGCCCTTTATCTAAAGAGAATAGTTAAGATAAATGTGGAAACTATTCTGTACGATATCAACAAATTTTGTGCAATGATATTTTAAGGAGTAATGCTTCATAACTGTATGAAGTATTTATTAGTAGTTAGAACATAAGTGCATAATATTAATAAAGCTTAAACAAAATACACAACAAAAAAGAGGATTCTTCTTTTTCTTTTTTTTCTTTTTTTTTTTTTTTGGGTGGGGGTGTGGAAGGATGCGGAGATAATTTAAGTATTAAACTACCTACAATTTTATTTGTTAATTTGTATATATGAGCTTAGTTGTAATTTTGAAGTACTAGGGCTTTAACAGTTATATTCGCTTTTTGGAACTTATATTAGGGTATAGGATCTTAGGCTGTGTTTTTCTTATCCTCTTATGTTTTGTTCTAAGTCAAGTTTGTTGGAGTCTATGTAATCGTTAAAGTCCCAATTAAAGTAGAGCTTCTATTTCTTCTAGGATTAGGGATGCCTGGAGTCTATATAAATCAATGTAATCTATCAATTGAGATATAAAATTATTATAGGAGAATTTCTAGCAGTATCCGATCATGATTGTGTTACTAAGTAGCAACTTGTTTATACTCACAAATACAATTCCTTTTTCTATAAATTAATTCAAATTATGTTAACAGAGGTCGAGAGATGTTACTAAACAGATATCATCCATAACATGTAATATGTTACTAAATAGCAAATTTTTCTTATTCACAAACAAAACTAGATAACTCAATTCTCTGATTTTATTAAAAGGGAAAAAAAAAAAAAAAAAGGATATTTTGACCCTGGAGAGTATTCTTTCAGTGAGCAAACTACTTTAGTTACCTTGTTGATTATAAGCTCTGCATTCTTCACCAGCAACAAAAGGGTCTCCCCCCCAGCACTGCTCAGGACAGGCACAAGAGCTGGCAACGTAACCAACTCGAAATCATTTTTATCCTACGGTACATTTCTAGCCATCAGCTCATTGCTCAAACAAGGTTCAAAAGTATTATTATACTAGATATATCTATGACGGATATTCAGCATTAAACGTGAATTCATCACTTCATTCACATTGTTAACAATGATAATAGATGAATTAAGAGACAATAACTTCCTCCACATTACCCAATGATAAAGCTCAAACAAACTTCAAATAGGTAAACCGCATGAATGCAAGTCAATAAAATGTAGTACAAAATTTTGGAGTAAAATTTAAACATGGTTTAACATTTTATATAACATTGTATTAAATTTGGCATTCGAAATATATAACGCTGTATTCAATTAAGTTGCAAGCAGCTCAATGTATAACCCGGCTGTCTGTAGAAGTCAGTAAGATAATTGTCAGCAACGTTAAAAGAAATTACCTTTCATCATCACGTTTAGAATCTAGTTAAAGCACTTAACATGTCATAGCAAATTTCTTAACTGTACTTTTTTGTGTATGTGTGTGTGTGTGTGTGTGTGAGAGAGAGAGAGAGAGAGAGAGAGAGAGAGAGAGATGGTGTGCACATAGCTCGCACTTGTAAGCTTTTGCCATTTGAAAATTTTTATTTTTTTTTTTTTCACAGGAAGAAACTAAGCATAGAGACCTTCCTTTTACTCATAACCCGGGACATGGTCCTAAAAAGAGCACAACATGACTTTTCATATTACTTCATAGATCATGCTTCAAAATCTTATTATGCTTGTTTGCATGTAAATTGCAACACTCATTATAAATATTCATTAACATATATTTAAGCACTTATGCATTTACAGTTGTTGCCATTTATGCATTTATATTATACTAATTATTTCAAAGTTCTAATTCACTGTTATGTCATGATTAGACATTTCAGACTAGGAGGGGAATTTTGTTCCTAGTGAAAATATTTAGTGTGGCACAACCAATTTAAGAGAATAAAAAGTTGTCAACCAAGAAACAGCAGGAAAGAGAGAATCTCAGACAAAATATTATATCCCATAAAACTAATTGTCGTTAGGTTGGGTAAAAGTCACAGATACAGAGCTCAATTAAAAAGGACAAGGTTAAAATTTAGAGACAAAATATCTAACATGTTGAAAATATCTAAAAGAATTCCTTGTTTAACAACTAATCCAAACAGGTTAGCATGAAGATGCTTCAAATGCCAACACAATCTCCCAGCAATTTTTTAAAAATTTCAATCGCAAATAATAAACAGTGCATGCTGTTGAAACTCCAAAATGTGATTAAGATAGAGAGTTAAAAAAAAAAAGCACCTGTGACTCTGCAATCGTAAGAACCATTGGCATAATCATTGGTTGCATGACCAAATTCCTTAGTTCTGCACAAAGAGGCGGAAGTACCTGCATTTAGAAAATTTTATTCACTTGATTTTGTCTGCCAAATGCAATAGATAATACGACTGAACCACTAATATCTACTCATCGAACATGTTAGAAGATAATTACTGCCTAAATTATAGGGAAATTAGCTGTAGATGATAAGTATTAGCTGTAGATAATGTGTAAATCCCTAAAATCATGGAATTTAGTCCTTGAGTTAAGGGATGCAAATTAGGAAGATTTAGTTTCCCTTTTTTATCTAGCTAAAATCTTATTAGGCAGACTGAATAAATGTCTCTAAGAGACGTCCCGTAAAAATTGTAAGATTAAGAAACTTTCCTTCATATCCTAACAAGCACAGTGAACAAGAAATAGCGACAAATAAAAAAGGGAGAAAGATGACACTTGAAGATCTAGAAGAATATCAAATGCATCAACATGAGAGAAAAAGGGACTATGAGTAGGTAAGGGGAATGTACATAAGAAAATCACTTTACAAAATCAAGAACAAGTCTGTTTTCCAATATTTCTTCATTTAGTTTCTCAAATATCTTGCAAGGCAGACCCATGCTTAAGACTGTAATGGTACGTAAATTTCAAATTTGTATTACATGCTATGCAAAATGAGGAATGCAGGACTTAGAAAGGCAAAATAAAATCTCAAACCTTATATCGCAACACACGGGAGTCAAAATCTTTCCACATGTCAGATAAAGCTTTTAAAAACTCAGATTTCTGCATGTTATCTGTTTCCTGCAAGGAAACATAATTGTCACCCAGGAATTTAACGTTTTCTTAGCACTTATCAAGCAAGTTTCTTCTAGATGAGTTTAATGATCATGAGCTAGACATGCAAAAATTCAGACACATACAAGCATGTGGTCGAGGAAGCGAAGAGCACGCAACCTAGTATCATCCCGGAAAAATGGAGAACCTGCAAATACAATGCGTAAAATTCGCAATAAACAAATTAATCAAAATAGTGGAGTTTAAAAGCTATTTCAGTAATAATTACGTGGAACTGACAGGATAATTTATGCCATTTGCTTTGATTTCACTACACAAGATCCAAATTAATCAGCTCTGCAACGAATGCCAAAAATATATGCACAAGAGAGAGAGAGAGAGAGAGAGACAGATACACTACAAGACCACCTAGATGAGACAATCTTATATATCATGCAGCTTAATTATTTAATAATGATGGCACAAGTAATTCATTGAAAGCACAAACATCATGCATATCACTTAAAACAGAGCCACTGCCTTTTGGGAGGAGGTTCATATTTTACAATAAACAGCAATTTTAATGCATGCTTAATTGCTTTTCACAGCAACTCCATGATCACTAAACATGCAGTAAAAGTCATAGGAGAGAGATGATTGCACCCCAAACATTCTCTTAACATTGTTAAACTCTAAATATACTTGCATACAGGAAATAAACGCTGCTACTCAAAAATCTCTCCCCCCCCCCCGCCTTTTTTTTCTTTTCGAGGACTTAAAAAAATGACAGGTCTACAAGGCTCCCCTTATTACCAGTAAAATCCAGTGCTGATGGCCTGATAGATTCATTTGCAGAGAGCATCCTCTGCAAGTCATGGATTAATTCTGGTGGGATTGAGGAGAAGGCTTCATTGGATAAGTATGTCAACGTATTCATATACTGCAGGAAAGAAGCACAACAATCAACAACTAGTATTTTAAAACAGATTTAAAAAGAGTGCAAAGCGGTAAAGCAGAAATAGGTTAATATGCTAACTTTATTATTATCATACACAAAAATTTAAAAAGAAAAATAGACAAATATAAAGCATAATGTAAGTCTAGTATGCTGCAAACAGATACCTTCAACATGTTTATTTGAATTTGTTGAATTCCTATGTCTCTAAAACAGCCTTTGACATACATGCTTCTCTAATTTGCATGAGGGAACAAATGAACAGCAGTAGAAAAAGATTTTTCATTTTGGCACATGCATGTTTGAAACATTGTTAACATCACTGCAAAGCCATACCTGTGGCAAAGTGTGCTAGGATGGGTAATGAAACTGTCTAGTTTTGTGTCTTGATCCTTACGCCCATATAATATCCCTTTTTTTAGGCCAAAGACTAGTTTTAAGGTTTGCTTAAAGTTGGTACAAAAGGGCTATTTTGGGGTTTGGTTCTTTAGCCACCATCAAGAAATTAGAGAACACAAAAAAAATCCTATGTGAGTGACTACAGGCAGGGATAAAAGATTAATTATAATTGCATTTCAGAAGAGCTTTATCATTGTAATCCCAGATCATTGATAGTGAGTTTCTTGTTTGTTGTGCAAGTCAATTTAGGGAATAGGTCCACGAACCATGGATATGGCTTGTTTGTTGACTTACTTTGATTACTCTAATTTCTAAGTTTGGTATGATTTGATTGCTTTTCTTTGCAACCAAGTGATTTGGAATAGGATCAAATTAGAACAAGCCAATATCAAGAGCAATTTTATTAGAAATTGATTTATCTCTTTCTTAAGTAACAAACATGTGTTAAAATGTGTATCATTGTGTCAGGGCACACTTCTGTTATGTTGTTGCCCCATGTGAGGTTGTCCACATGTAGACCCTCGTTAAGCTACATCGGGAAGAGTGTTAAGTAGTATTATATGACATCTGTTAAATCTTGGGTTTCATGCGGTCTTATATGCAAGTTGGGCATCTCCACCTATTGTCAATTGCTTTTGGTTTGATGCTTACCAGATATCAAGAAATTTGATGACAGAACAGATTTTAGTCTTTGGCAAGTAAGAAGAGAGTTGTTCTTGTATAAGAGCTATTAAATGCATTGAAGAGAAAACATAAGCTGCAATAACGGTGAGCGAAGGAGATAAGGAAGACTACTTGAATCACACTTTGGGTTCAATTAATTAGTTCTGTTTTTTCACATGAGATTCTTCAAGAGGTAATGGATGAAATTACTCTTGATTGTTATGGCAAAAGATCATCCCAAGAAATTTAACAAATTCCTCACCAATCAACTTTATATGAGGTGGAGGTTAAAATGGGCTTCATATGAAAGAATGCATTTCTATGAAATATCATCTCAATGAGTAATTTTAGAATCGAGAAACATTTAGTATAGAACAAAGGATGAAGATCAGGTCCTTTTACTCTTGTGCCCTTTGCAACCTTCACATGAGCATTTTGTTGACATTATGTTGTATGGATTAACTTCAACATCCTTGGAGGATTTCAAAGATTCTTTAAACTCGAAAGAGTTGAAAAAAAAGATGGAGGAAATAGAAATAAAGTGACACTAATTTCAGTAGCTGCAATAGGCTAGTAATGCAAGGAAAATGGTAAGGACGGAGTGGTGATCAAGGTAAGGCCAAAATTAAGTAACATTCAAAAATGATTGTGACATGTTTCAAGTATGATGAGAAGTTAAGCTAGGCAAAACTTTCTAAACTCAAGGATGATAAGTCAAATGATGAAGCTAATATAGTTATAGATTGTGGTTCTAAGGAAGATGGTTTAATTCTTTTCATTAACACTGACAAAAGGTTTGAGTTCTTGTCTTCTTGACAAGCTAATAAGTCCCCATCACTTGTGGTGAAAGGAAGTGGTTTGTTACCTCAGAAAAAATTAACAAAATAGTTTTCTTAAGAGATAATTCACATCTTCATGTCGTTGGTATGGAAATTGTTCGTTTTAAGATGCATAATGGTAAGCTAAGAGAGTTCATCATTCATCACATTTTGTGTTTTAGGTGGAACTAGTTATCTTTGAGTTTGTTTGAGGAAGGTTATGAATACTTCGAGATGAATTGTGTGACCGATGAGTTTGATGGCTCTCATGTCTGCTTGAACAGTATTCATATTAGAGGTCTTTATCATCTTCAAGATCAGAAAGTTGAGAAAACTATAGAAATCATCTTGTCAACTAAGTTTAGATGCTTTTCTTGGAGATTTAAGTTGATGTGTAAACCATGTATATCATGATTCATGTGGTACTCATGTTGGTGACTTGTAGGTTTCACCATGGTTGAGATTGTATCTTGCTAGCTGGGGAGGTTGGGTTCAAGTTATGTTTGTCCGTTATATGTTACATCTAATGGAGATTTGGGACTTGGTGGTTTGTGGATGTGGCCTTCGCTGCTTTTGGTGAAGAATGTTACGTTCCACACATTTAGATGATGTCTTGAATTCGTGGGAGGACTAGTGAACCATGACATTCAATTCATAGTTTGCTTCAATAGCATGGAAAATTTTACATGGGTAGTCTTGTGAACGAATCACAATATCAGGAAGATATTAGTTCAACACATGGTTGCAAAATGGAATGCTGGTATCTTGTTTAAAGTATGGTATGTGATTACCCTCAATTCCAGGTATATCAAAATGAGTATATTGGCTAGTCTTCATCCAACGTAATTATTGTTGGAACTCCTAATAGTAACTAGGTTGTTTTCTCTAGTGGACTTCAAAGTTGTTCTCTGGCATATATCTAGAGTATGCATTTTGTGTCAACAGGTTGCATTCTAAAATCCATCTTTGTCTCAAGATGTGATGAGGGAATGTAAGACCAAGGTGGATGTAGAGAAGGAGCTCTAAGTTCTTTGTCTCTTGGTGGTACAAGCATGTGGTGTTTGTCAACATGGTGCAACAAACAGGTTGCCTTTGGTAAGGAGCAGACCAAGAATAAGGCGAGTATGTCTTATGGTTATTTCACAAGACAAGTTTGGGCTTAGAGTCAGGCTTGGTGATTTCCCATGGAGCTTAATGACTACATGGTGCGGGTGGCAAGCATTAAAGAAATTCTTTCTCAAAGGGGCTTGGCAATTGATCGTCTTCAGCTGCAACTAAGTTACTTGGAATAGGGTATAAATCAAAAGAGGAACAATAAGCTGGGCATAGAAAACACCTATATCGACACTCTTAATTCCAAAAATTCAATAGGAAACAATATTAAAGGTACAACCCATACTAGAAAGTGATTTTTTAGAGGTAAAAACAACACTGAATAGATCATAAACCTCCACTTGATCATATTTTGCATCACTACAGTTAATTTTGTGGCAGCAGAAAAACAAGGTTATAAAAAATATAATTACTGCTCTATTTGGTCTGAAATAAGGGCAAGGTTTTAAGTATGAAAGATATATCAATTGGATAGCAAACCAAAGAGTAAATTAGATTAAAAGATTTACTTTCTACAAACAGTAATGTTAGAAAACCATAGTAACAAAGAAACAAAGCAAAAGAATACAGAACTTCCATCCATGAACTATAAAAATACTAATGACTTATAAAATAAACCATATAGTGCAAAAAATCAAAACCACACAACTAAGACTAATAAGTTAGTTTATCTCAAAACTGCAGCAAGTGTGATCAAAAAATACATCCTATGCTGAAAGGTAGCTCATCTTATAACAAAATTGTAAAGAACCTGCAGATTGCGGCTGGTCATTTATTGAAAAGCTAAAAAATATTTTCATTTTCTCTCTATTTTATATGAAGATTTAAATCTTTAGTAGACCAGTAAGAAAAATAAGAAGTGATTGATCTAATCGAGCTTTCCTTTGTAGTGCATGAATAGTGGAAATACTCTAGATTAAGCCAACAGATCGGATCTGAGGAAGACTTCAAAAGACTTGTAGCACTGACAAGAGGAAAAGGATCATTTTAAAAATTACTGAGAAATAACCAGTATCCATTTGGTCAGTATTTCTAAAATGGCTAATTCATAACCCAGTCAGCTCTCAACTATCCCTTCTCACCTTAAAGAGGTTTCAAAGCTAGTACAACCTTAATCCAAGTTGGACGGGTTTTGTCCTAATTTCCTCAGTCCAGCCAATTTCAAAAAGCAAAGAGTCCAAACCAAAGGTTGAAAGCTTAACAGCTCAACCAGCTGTTCCAGATTAATAAATTAATCCTGATAAAGCACAATGTTGATGTCCACTAAAAGAATAGAACATTCAGATAATAGCATAATGCAACTTACACTATCATCATTTTCTTTTCTGGGATAATTAAAAATATAAATTGATAGAACACTATCATGATATTGATTCCTACTTTTAGGTGCAGGATCTTGAAGATAAAGAAGATAACCTGATACTTGGACATAATCTGTATGTTAAAGTTAAAAGGCAGCACATGTGAGACACAGACGGAGAACAGTGTGTGCAGCACATTTAATGCCTACAGCTAAAATTTTTCATCTGGCACCTGCTCCAAGGAATTTAACCAATGACTAAGGCTCTCCATTGGAAACCTCTCCATATCTAGTTGTGTTTAGGGGTACAATGTGAATCACTACAACATTTTTTTGAATGTGAACCTAGCAAAGCAATATGGGGAGGGGTATGTTTGTGGGAAGAATCATTTGCTGATTCATGGCTGTCATCTATAGATGTTTGGTAGTTTTTCTAGTCTCATGCAACCAGCAAGGGTGAGCTAGAGCTGTGTATGAATATATATTGGCTAATGCAGCTTGATAGGAATGGTAGCTTTCATGATAATGCCTGCATGTTACCAATGGCTGTTGGATTATCTACAAGCATATTGGAGATGAAGTTCCAAGCAAAACAGATATAAGGGTTGAGTCTGGCAAGCATCAACTGTTTCCTCCTCTAGGTTTGATCAAAGTCAATGTGGATGTAGCTTAAAATTCTAAGGGCAAAGGCGCAGAGTTGGGAGCTGTCACACATAATTCACTGGGCATTGTATGGTTTATGCTTTTACTAATGACAACAATATTCATTCCCTCTTTCCATGCAGAAGTGAAGGCTATAATTTATGGTTTAGGGCTGGTGAAGAACAAGGATTTCTGTCTTTATGTTAACATGATTCAATGCTGGCTATCAAGGAAATTTCTACACAGAGATCAGCCTTTGGGAATGAGGTTATAATATTTCAGACATTTTGGATTTATCTCTTGAATGTAGTTGTCATTCTCTCGTATTAGAAGAAGTGCTAACCTCTTTTCTCGGAATTTAACTAAAGTTACAAATGATGTAGGGAAACAGAGGTTCTGGTAAATATCTCTCCCTACCTTTGTAATCCTGATTTGAGTTGATCCTAATGAATTTCTTTTTCTGCCAAAAAGAATAAACATAACAGGCAACCAAAATGAGAGAATAACCCCTTGCCAGAATATAAACATGATAGGAAAGCATTATTCCTTGGTTAAAGAAAACAAAACTGGATCAATATTATAGGCATGGCAAAGGAAAAAATTTTAAATTGGTAATTACCATCTTGACATTGTTGTGGCTGTCAAACAAAGGCTTTCGAGCAATTAAATGGTAGGCCAGGCATCCAAAACTGAAAATGTCAGAAGCCCATCCAGCTGAAAATGCCTTGCTACGAACCAATTCAGGAGCAGTGTAATTCAATGATGGCTGAAGAGGCATGACAGAATCTTCAATATCATATTCCTGCACAGACCATATCAAATTAGAATATGATAGTTACAAGTGGATCATTATTACAAACATATTAAATATATCAATCATGATGAATGACTTGATAAAATACCATAAGAAGCATACTCATATTAGCGAAGAGAAAACAGCACGTAGCAGACAAGTCGAAAAAGAATAGAACACAAAGAAATCAAAGCCTAAAAAGTACAAAGAAAATTACTTAGAACAGAAGCATTGACACCAAAGCCAATAAGGTGGTTAAAGAATGGAGTTAAAATGGCATTCCAAAAGCACAAAATTTAATAAATAAGATAACCATGTACAACCATACACTGCATCTATGACACTTCATATTAGAACATAAAAACACACATAACATGCATATTCAAATTGCTAAGGCTAAACTAATGAAAGATGTCATAACATTAAGTAAATTATCAATAGTAAACCGGACTATGTAACTTATACTTGAGGGTCAGTGTTAGATATGCACGTGCCTTTGACACAGGTACATACAAATTTTCATGCTTATCCCTCTATTTGGACAGTCAGAACTCCATGCCCATGGCTGTCAGATATGAGTTGAACACAGATACTTCAAGACAAAAAAATTGGCAAAGCAACGTGGCTAGAGAGAATGGGTCAAGTCTGAAAAAATTTCTTCATACTGGTTTCCCTCATTTTTCATTTCAGTTGGGTCAAGTATAAGGAATTGAATTAATATGAAAAGCATTCTTGTATTTCCTTCGGGTACAAGAGAGATTACTGTGACTCCAACCTAGCATTTCTTCCTAAACTCCACCCACCATTACCACTTGAGCTAAACCCTTAAAATATCAAAAGTTTCACTTACAGCATAATGAAAGGCTGGCACATTAGCCAAATCACTAGAGGTCTGATCTGTTGAGATAGCAAACCCAAACCCACCAAGCTTCCAGGCTCCACTTGACGTAATCAGAACATTCTGCAAAGTACAAACTCAGTCATTAGACACACTGGTACAGCAGTCATGTTCCCTACCCCCTAAGAATTATCTTGCAGTCTCGTTTCAACAATTGAGCAAATTGTGAAAAGAAGCAAACAAAAAAAATGTACCACGAAATTGTAGGCCCAAGCCTACTCAAATACAAAAAGTCTAAAAAATTTTGAAAAATCGAAAGGGAAAGAAGGACAAAAACACTATACAGAGAACAGCCCATAAACTGTCAGTAATTCTTAATAACAGCACATAAAAGAAATTATGCAGAAAAGAGAAACAAAGATTTTGAAACATTATCAGTTATCATACTTGTAGGAATTAGGAAAATTTTTTTATAAAAGAAAAGGTAAAGAAGTAACCTCAGGTGATATAGCCCGATGAATAAGACGTGCATTGTTATGAAGAAAATTCAAGGTTTCAGCAATCTGAAGCAAACCATGTTTCACCTCCAACAAACCCATTTCCTGAGAAGCAAAAAGACTTTTAAGTTTGCTATAATTAAAAAAGATATAGTGAAGACATAATAAGATGATGTATGATTCAAGCACTTAGCATTCCAAGTGAAATCTTCTAGAAAAACTTCATTTTATATAAAGATGTGTCAAATATAAGATATTCATAACCAAAGTTGAAAATAAAGACACAAGTCAATTTTCCAACATAGATATACTCTTGCAATTTCTTCACGTAGAGGAGAAGTGGAAGAGAGTATAAGTAGAGTTTGCTCTTCCCTATTTGGGAACATTTTCTTAAAAGGGAGAGCATATTGTTTGACAGGGAAACTAACCCCTTCAAAAAGTCACTTTAAACTCACCAAAATCAAAAGGGTTCACATTCACTTCAACGAGTTCTGCTTACGTTTCCCCTTAAAAGATTCAAAATATAATTTAATAATAATCTCAAAATGGTTGTAGTAGTTATAGCCCACAAACATACAACTTTAAACTTCTGTTCTGTCCACTCTAAGAAATGGTAAAAGAATATTGTTTTTACAACACAACTCCACTCTGGTAATCTCCACCCATTCACTCTACTATCTTCCACCTCCAAAGTTTCCAGCATACTGTAAGATGCATTAAGGTTTAAGGCCAAGTGGAACTCAAATATCTGGTCATATCAAATACATAACAAACTCCAGTTATCCATGGTGGAAACACAAGCTGAAATTCAAACTATATTTCTTGTCTTTTTCTTCCCTCTCAAAAAGATTAATATAGCTATTTTAAGATTTTAAAATTGAAGCAACAATAAAATAACTTGCCATTTAAAGCTTAGATTAAGCACTAAGTTTTAGACCTGTCTATACCTTTACTCAAGGATGAATCACTATTGACACAATGACTTTGCAACTGAACATTTGATGTTCCATCCTAGGAAGAACCAGAGACAGGATACAGCAACATGACATAACAATTTTTGAAAAATTAGGACACAACATGGCAAGAGACATCATTAAAATCTAAATTTAACTATTCATTAGAAATATTTTTAAAATAATTTTTTATATAAACACAGACAACATACATTAAAACCTCTAAAAAATATAAAATTTTAATTCCATTTTGTTAGCACAAATTAAATAATCTTATTATCATGCACATTGGATGAACTTTAAATGTATCTAGCCTAATTAATTTAAGCTTAAATCTACCCAATAGGCTTTAAAACTTTCCACCCAAAACCCATTTGAACCAGCCCAATTTTACAGTTAAGCCCTAACTATATTAACTCATTTTATCATCTTCTTCTCCAATGCAGCAGCCTGCATGGCTTCATCTCCTTCTATTCCATCTTCATTCCATCTTTTCACCACTAATTTGATTCTCACCTGCACAAAACATCACCCAAGAACAAAGTAAAGAACATTGAATTGTTGGATCCTTCTCTCCATCTTTTCTTCTGTCTCTCTTTAGCTTTTGTGACTTCACTGTCGCATCCAGCCATATCCAAGCCATGTCCAAATTAACAAATTTTTTAAATGCTTTTTGACATTGGGAAGCATCCAATACTTATCCAGCTATGTCACGCACATATATCAATACAAATGCGACACGAATACATCAAGAGTATAGTTGTGTCCATGCTTCATAGTTCCTCTCAATTACAAAAGGCATTTTCCCTCTAGTTGTATCTGTGAACAAAATCACTAAATTTCATCTTTAAATAAATTCTATCGAGGATTACCATTACTGCAGGCAGCTTGTGAAACAAGCTTTATCTAGTTAAGAACTGTTAACAAGTATTGCTTAGCTTTTTGTTCCCAATTTTTCCCAAACATACATTTCAAATTTTTAAATTTTTCCTACAACAAATTGAATATTCATTTTCTTCCCCTTAGCCTTTACTAAAAAACAATGCTATAATACTTCAAAATCATACTTAAAGTAATAGCGCATCAATATATATTAGTAAGTTTAACCTATCTCTATCTTAAAACTCCAGAATTAGTTGGGCTGTGATGATATTGAATACTGACAAGTTGTTAGAAAACTTAAATACATACTTTTTGGAAACTTACTCTCGCTAAGTAAAACAAAAAAAATCTCTCAGTTTAGTCTCCCCTTCTCAATTGAAATTCATATGCAATCTACTTTTCCTATGTCCTTCAGGCCCTCCATACCTTGCACCTATTTTCTAACCAATTCCTCGCAAAGAACCTTCAAATTTTGAATTATTTCTATAAGGCGGAAAATTCCAGCAACCTTTATCCTCACTGGCCTACACTTCTTGCCCCTAAATACAGTAATGCACTCAAATTGAACAGTGTTTGACCACCAACCAAACCCACTTTCAGCGCTTGCAACTGAACATATTTGTCACTCCTAGTCCACAATGCCTATTCCTTAATTTTAGAACAGTTCTTTTTAAAACTCAGATATTTCCACCACACTGTTTATATAAAATAAAAGAAAGCACGCTGCTAAATTATCTATGCGCCAAAATTGATACTGGGCATATTGCCTAACTTGTAAATACTTAGTTAGTAAAATATGTAGAGATTACAATTCACCACTAGTAGTAAATCTACTAAACTGGATAAAGCAACTCTAGTTCTACCGTCATGCACAAAATTGATTCTAAAGAACTGCATAACTGATAAATAGACACTCACAGTATTACGTACTAGTACACAAATTGGTTTAGAGATAGATTCACAGATTTGGATCAATTATAAACCATGTAAGATTCAATCAATGATACCAAGCATTGGAGCAATTCGAAAATTGAATCTGAACAAATTCAAAATTCAATCAAGAAAAAGACAATAGAGCACGTACCATCCCTTCGAGTTCCTTAGGAACCTTGGCAACATTCTCAACATTCCCAAGCGCATTAGCCACCGACGCAAACAATGGCTCCGTAACCATCGCCATCGCATTCTTACTTTCATCCAAAGCCTGGACAACGTGGACCACTCCCGGATGCCTCAGTCTCACCAGCCTCCCCGCATCTGCCCGTATCAAATTGAAAAATGAATCCTCCGCCACCTTAGACAGCCCCGCACGCGAGCGTACCTCCGACAGCACCTTCTTGTCCAGCAGCCATACGCAAACCGTGGGATACTGATGGGGACGCGTTCCGTCACGCGCCTTGGCAGAGTACAACTTCCACGAAAGCCCTGGGCCTGCGGAGCCGATCTGGTCAAGGAGCTCATAGTCCTGGAGAGCTTTGGGCCCGGTGACCTCCTGTACAGTTGTCTGCACGGTTTTCTCGATGACGGCAGCGGTTTTGGCGAGAGCTTGGGTTAGCGATTTCATGTTGATCGACATTTTCTTTTAATCTGGGTTTTTTTTTTTTTTTTTTTTTTTGCAGAAGGAAGAAATAAAAAATGAAGGAAATTATAAATATATAGATGTATAGAAGAAATAATTGAATTACGGAAGACAAAGGAAGAAGGGATTTGGAAGAAAGGAAAGAAAGAGAGAAATGGAGTTTTGGTTCGTTTTTTGGATCAGAAACTCTCTCTCTCTCTTTCTCTCTCTCTCTCTCTCGCTCTCTCTGACTCTCTCACTCAACTTTCTGTCTTTTGGCTCTTCATTTAATTCGCTGCTTCAATCTCGTTGGCTACTCATTTTTTTCTAGTTTGTTTGTTGAATTATTTATTTATTTATTTATTTATCATGTTTCCAAAATAAAATAAATCTTATTTATGTGTTGTTAGATAGAATTATCAATTTTAATTTAAATTTAAAAATTTTAATTAATTAATTTACATTTAAATTTGATTCAACTTAATTTAATTTAAAAAAATCAACAACTTGCATCAACTAACTCAAACTCGAAAATAACCAAAATTTAAAATAACTCAATCCAAAAGATAGTAAACACAAAATGACCCAAATTTGAAATGGCTTGAATCTAAAATGGCCTAAACTAAAACCCAAAATAACCAAACCGATAAACTTGAGTATTAAACCTAATTGACTTGAAATTAATTAACTCAAGTGTTAAACTCAATTGACTCGAACGTGAAGTAAATTGAATCCAAAATAACCTAAACTTGAAATGATCCGAAACCAAAATGATCCGAATATGAAATAATCCAAATCCTAAATAACCCAAACCTAAATTACCCAAAATCAAAATAACTTAAACCCAAAAATAGTCCTAATATTTAAAAATCCAAAATGACCAAACCAAAAATAACACGATCCAAAACTAACTCAGTCTGCTCGATTGAAAGGTTTAACTAGACACACCCATTAATCGCCCACTTTGTAGGTGAATGAAAAAAAAAAATCAAACATAAGATTATTGACAAAAAACAAGTTACTTAATTACATGATGTAATTATATTTTAAATGAAAGAAAAAGTAGATAAGTGATTTTTTAATTTTTTTAAAAAATTAAATTACTTATATAACTTTGTTAATATATTATTTTTATTTTATAATTTATTTTATTTAATTGAGTTAGTGTAATTATTTGACTTGTGCATCAAATCAATCAAAGATTTTATACTAATACTACATCTTATAATACACACAAAAGCGTATGAAATTTTATTTCCAACATAAAAAAATAAAATGGTAGATAATTATATATCAATGACATAATGAATGTAAAGTTTAAAATAATAAGTTTTATAATTAGTAGATATGATTAAGTGAGTTTGAACTTTTCAAGTCATTAAATTCAGTTATTTTTATTATATGTAGTATAGATGTTAGACTAGATTATAACACATCTATGTTATGAGTGAAAAAATTCAAATTGAATTTATGTAAAAAAAAATTAATTTGCACTCGTTTTTTTAGTGAAAAAATAGTTAAAAAGTAAATTTCACTTATTTAAAACAAAATTATTGATATAGCGTTGTAAATATATTATTTTTACTTTATAACTTAATTTTTATTCTTTTGCCTATTCAACTCTAACCCCAAATAAAGTTATAGCATTTTTAAGTATTTATATATTGATATTAAATGTATAAATTGTTAATTATTATGTCATTAATATTTATATAAGAGAAGGGATCCTCCACTTACATTAGTATAAAATTAATTTAGTTTTATATCTTTTCATAATTTTTATACGATTTATATTTTTTAAATCTAATCATTGTACTTCATACTCAATCATATAGATCACACACAATATAATTTTGACTAAATTAATTAAAAATATATGATATTTCTTTGATGTAAAAAATCCAACCGTTAAATATATATAATGCAATATCCACAGTCAATGTACAATGGTCAATTTATTAAAATATCTATTATATACAAAGTTATATTGTAAATTAATCCCTCACTTTATATAAACTAGCATTTATTTTTTGTGTTGCTTCTATGTTAAATAGCATTAAATGTTAAAACCAAAATATTAATACAGTATAATTTTAAGATAGTAAAAATATGTAAATACTAAAATAAATGTATTCTTATAACAACAAATGACCAAAATTAAGTTTGCTAATTGTTGTTTTCAAAATAACAAAAACAACATTTAAAAAAATATATATTTTTAAAGAATATATTAATAGTATCAATAATTTATTGCTAGTTACTTTATAATATCCTAACAATTTTTTCTATAAATAATTCATTTCAAAATAATTAATTTTCTATATTTTTAATATATTTACTAGTCTTATAAAACCCATTATCTGGGTGAAATTAATAAATAATTAAATAAGATATAAAAATGTGAAATATTAAGAAGAGAAAAAAAATAAAAAGTAGTGGAAATTTTTTGAAATAACTGTATTTACAGCTTTTTAAGAATAATGAAAAAAGAAATTGATTAGTAAATGAATATAGTTTTATTTTTAAAAAAAATTAAATGACTTAATAATTTATGTATATTTTTGGTTTTATTATTTGGTGTTTAATGCTTTAGATGCCTAATTTTATTTAGACCCCCTAATTGACTTTTTATTGGTTTTATGGGTTTAATAGTTTTTCTTAAATCCAGACTCTCTAGAATGAAGCATCGATGGCCATGAGGCCTGGTATAAGTGTTGGGATGAATTACAACGCTAAACTTAATGAAAAAATGGCACAGGTTTAATTGGATAATTTAGATGGAAAGTGTTAGGATTGGAAAACTAAGACCTGAGCCATGAAAAATCGAACGGAGTGCATAAGTTGACTTATTAGGCCTCCAGAGAAGATTGAGTGATTATTCGAAGAAATTGAAGTCAAAAGAGTTCTGGTTTTAAAAGTTGTAATTAAAGTGATAAAAGTCCAAAGTCAAACTCAAATGTGAGATGAAGGGTTGACTTTCAAATATGAAGAGCTGAAAAACCTAGAATTCAAATTTGATTACACCGTTGTAAAATTAAACATGGAGAGGAAGTCAATGAAATGCAGTTAAGCTTGGGCTCAAAGAAAACATTAGATAAAGAATTTCCTAGAGCTTAATTCAAAAGGTCCAAGATAAGTGAATTCACATTTTTCAAAAAAAAAACCATTACAGGATATTTATAAGACATGGGAGAATGTCCAATTAAAATTTTAGAAGACCAAGTAAAAGCCAATTAGACAAGAAAGACAAATGTATAAGTTTGGTCCATAAACATTCCATTATCGAATATGCCTAAACATTTACATGCAATTTCTTTTTTAACTTAAGGGATCATGAACTTTACTCAAATAAGATATTTTATGGATACATGAAAGCATGAAAATGCTAACTTGAAATTTTAGAATGGATTATAGGATTAATCCCATGAAATGCATGTCTATGGCATAAAATAAAGTTAATTATGGGAAAACCATAAGAATCCAAGATGCATTTTTTACGACCTTGGAAAGGGCGTAGTGCCACTTTCGTTTTAAAGGTACAAGGCCTTCATCTTTTTGTTCATTCATTCTCTCATAACAACCCTAAGCACCTTGCTAAAAAAAGTCTTATCTTTTGAAAAAATGAACAAGAAAAGAAAAAGCTAGAGAAAGCTTGGAAGGTATAGTTTTTATCTATTCTTCTTGTTAGCTTCTTTGTGGTACATCTTAACTTGTTTGCATCATGATTCTTGTACATAGATTCCATGCATTTTCACATTGTCGTGCATATTGCTCTCTGTTTGTTAGTGTATACCCTTGAAAAATCAAGGTTGAGATAGGAGGTACATAATCAATTAACTGCATACATGCTACTAGTTTAGTAACAATAAGATTTACCTTCATGTTAATGGCATAATTGAATATCATGAAAGCACTAATTGGATGAAGCTCATAGAACTTAAAAGGCCTTGCAAAAGAATTGCAAAGTGTTGCAATTATGAGATTCTTATGCATCAAAGCCTTGTGCCTTAAAACATTTTTGGTCATCGTATTATTAAAACAGGGCATTGATAATACTTAAAGACCAACTTGTGTTATGCTTTCTTACTTAGGAAGTAAGCAATGAATCTTATAGGTTTAAGAATGTGAATACTTGGATGGCATAAGAATGCTTGTTTTGTAGAAACAAGCTCATTCAACCTAGCCCATATGAGAACTCTATTTGGTATTAGTAACTCAAGTATCTATGGAATACGTTCTTATATGCCATTTATGTATAATAGTCCTCAACTTGTGATACCAGGTCATCTTGTATGTGGAGTGTCATACGTTGATTTATTTGAAATGGGTTCACAAAGATGGATGCCTAAGGTAGAGTATTTTAAGTATGCCAAGAAGTATACGAAGATGGATGAATGATCCAAAAAAGATTCACCACCCCTAATGACAATTGTAGACATATCCTGAATAATCTTAACTATCCTTAATTGGATTAAAGTCTTTCACCAGAGCATGATGAATTATGAGGAATTTTTTCTCATATATTTATGTTCGTTAACCATAAATTGTATGATCGAACATGATTTGAGGCATGAGTAGACATTGAACCATGCTTATGCTCATACCAAGATATATGGTGAAAGGACTGTACTACATTAATTAGTTGGTTATTGAAAGGTTTTAATGAGATCACATTGACTCTTTAATATTTGGGTGGTTATGATGGGTTTGATAGATCCAGCTCTCGATTTATAGACATGATTAATTATGTTCATTTGTAACATGTTCGAAACCTAATAGGTCACACATAATAAAGTGGAATTGTTGAATAAAATAAGGAATTTAATTAATTATGATTTGATTAAATGGAGGGCTTAATTAAATAGTTCAATTAAGATTTATTTTAAGGAAAAAATATAATTGCTAAATCTGCATTTAATTGTCTAATTATGACATGTTAAATAAGATTGTTTTATCTAGTTAATATCCAAACTCGGACATACCATGTCAAAGTGGATAAACCTTCTCCTAGTGGAAGTAGGATTTTACGTAGATTAGGAATTTGATTGTAAATCAAATTTCTCTTTAACTCTCTCTTTCTAACCAACTCTGGGTTAAACATCCCATGATATATTCTTGTAATATTAATTATTTGATAATTAATATTAAAGAAGATTAATATTAAGTTAAAAATAGTTTAAAACTCAATGCAGCATTTTATGAAGATAAAATTCATAGGGATAATTATACTAGCTAATTAAGTTTCCAATTTATTTATTTAATATTATAATTATTGGGTAAATATGTTTATTAGATAACATATTATTTATTTAGATAAATATATAGTTTAAATATAGAAGTAAACTCGTGAAAACTTTATTTGGCCTATTGACCCATGGAGCACCTAAGCCTGGACTTTTAGGCCATTGGACCATGCTTTGGTTGATTTCCCCTAGCCTAATTTTGGTTTCTAATTTGGCCATGAAAAGGAGGAGAGCGATTGATCAATTAAATTACTTAAAACAAGGTGAAAGAGTTTTAATTTGATTAGAACTTTTCAATGCTAATCCAACTAGGAGTTGGATTTGACTAGTATATAAAGAGATGGTGGGTTAGAAAAATTGCTGATCATCTTTTAACCTAATTTTCACAGGGTTGATTATTGTTGAGAATTTTTTTAAGTTGACAAAATATTCTTCATTACCAAATGGCACAACCTCCTTATCCCTTTTTATTCTTTGCACAATCTTCCTCCTCGAAGTGTTCATGGTCTTAGATTGATTCAAGAAGGTATAATATTTACCTTTTGGTTGAGGCATAACAAGCCTTCTAGCTAGCGCTAGAAAACTACTACGCCTTAAAGAGGTTTCAACAATCGTTTATGTGGATAACTGTTGAGGTAAGGCATCTATGTTGCTCATGATCTTGGAAATCCTATCAAAAAGCCATTGTCACCGCCTTTTAAGGTTCTTTCGACTTGGTTTTTATTTCAGATTACAACATCTGAGGATAAGGTAATTTTTAAACAAATGGATATTTAAATTCTAATGGAAATTTTAAAGTACACTACATGTAAATCCTTCCCTAAAAGTTCATAAGAAAGTCTAATAATTTTTATGTTTACATCTTTCCCCGCTCTTTTCTTTTCATTTTATTGATTTTTAAAATCCAATGCTGTATGAGGCTAGACTTCATGGGGATTTGCATCCTTTTAATGCGTTTACTATAAAAGCATGATGTTTTGATGTTTCAAGCATGAGAATGCCATGATAATGTCTTCCATGTGTTTTGACCAAGCTAGGGAAATTGTGTCTTCATGCATTTTTCTGGTTTTTTTTCATGTTATGTTGAGTTTAAAATGTGTATGATGATTTGATGGTGAAGATTTGAGGTTGAAAGTTGATTATGCTTCTTTTATGTTTTTGGCCATAATGTTTGTAATGGTATAATCTTGTGTTTTCTTGTTTTTCTTGATCTATTATTGGGTGTATTTCACATGATGATGATCTATGATATTTGAAGCATGAAATGAAATTGCATATGTCCTCTATATGTTTCGGCTAAGGCCTTCTAGGCCATAGTTCTATGCATTTTTTTACTCACCTAATGGTTGACGGTTGAGTTTATTACATATTCAATGAAATGTGTGATTGTTTTTGGACCAAGCATGGTGCAAAACCTTATGATCCTAAGGTTATTTGAACTTTTGTTGATATTGGCGAGTCAAACCTTGAGCTTATATGATCATTAAGGGGTCAATCAAACTTGGTCATCGAGAATGTTTTCACTAATTCCTTAAATAGACTAGAGTTAGCTTAATCAATAAGCCAACCTTACTCCATGGTTTTTCCCTACCTTTCATAAACTTATGTTATATTGAATTATTATACTTATATAATTCTAGTTTTAGCTACAATAAGTTGATTTAAAACCTCTTTCAAATTGATTTTGAGTTTAAATACATGTGGCCTTAATGATGACCTTTATTGGAGTTTGTGTTTGAGGATTAATATAAGTATCATAGCCATTATTTTAATGCTTTGCTTTAAGGGGGAGGCATTTGAATGCCTCTTCAATGATTAAAATAATGCCTTGAGTGGTAGAACAAGTGAGGACACCAGAGGTGGAGTATTAAGATGCTTCATTAATCACTTAGGAACTTCAATTTGGTGGTTATATATTTGTCTTATTCATGTAGTGTTTGAGTGCAAAGTGATTAGGCTCAAATTAGGTCCATTAATCCATCATTTCGAATAATAAAGGAAGCATTTGAATGTCTTTATCGTAGGAAGAAACACTTAGAGTAATATAAGTGTTGAAAATCTAGAATATCTTACAGCTAGAAATTCTATGTATAGTCAAAATATCATATTTTGTATAGCTAGAAATTCCATATAGCCCATAATTTTTGCTTTTTTTTAGGATAGAATAATTTGCTCCTAATTTTTGGGAGATAACAGATTTTATGGAATTGACAAAAGTCAAATTCCATTTGTATAAAAAATGTACAACCTAGAACAAATGGGAACGATTCAGTTTCCTTTTTTTTCATGGTAT